>APFE031176749.1:81783-131881 GCA_000404065.3 Pinus taeda
TTTTGAAGCTTGACATGAAGAGCAGAGGTATTAGGCTTGACAAGGAGGATAATATGACTATTGATGGAGCCATATTAACTGCAGATAGTCATGGTGACAAATTTCAGTGTAACAGAGAGCAAGGGCAATTTTAAAGTTTTCTTGAGGATTTGGAGGTTTTGGGCTCTCCTGCTAAAAGCACACCACCGAGACAAACACCCAACACCTGTGTTAATTTGCACTGGGAAAATTAGGCAACATCATAGCACCAGGTGAAACGCATAGTGCCAGTCTCCAAAAGCGTAGTGCCGGTCTGCTTCAGCCAAAAGCACAATGCCACTCAACCAAAAGCATAGCACTGGCTTTCTTCACTCTAACTCACTCAAACTTGTCTTCGTTTCTCACCTTTCCACTCCTTGCTTGCAAAATGACGATAGTGAATTTGAAAATTAAATGTGAGGGCTTAAATAGGATTGAATTTTAATTTTTCACTTGTAAAACCCACTTTTCGAAAGTTTCTTGTTCTTCTATAAAACTCTATTTTAATGCCTTTTTCTTCTTTGTGTCTTTTCAAGTGGATAAATGCTCAATTTGACTTGATTTTTGCAGTGTTCTTTGTCTTGCAACAAGGAGAAATGCTCTGGTGCAGCTGAGATCAATTATTACATATAAGGACTTAAAATTACATATGAAATACAAATAAATTTAAAATACTATGTTTTCACCGCAAAAACATGTTTTTGAGGTGAAAATTACATTAGGTTAAAAGATCATAACTCAGTAATTATGACTTACAAACCATCATGCTTGATTTATCAATCATCCTCATACAATTGCTGACCTTTATTTACACTTTAAAATCAAACTTTTGACCTTGGTGGTGAAACCCTAAGAGCTAATGAAATCATGCCTTATGACCTAATGAAATGATGACTGCAGATTGGTCATAAAACCATAACTGAAGACAACCTGAAGAAGGATCAGCAAGTATACTCTATGAGGGACAAATTTGGATTTTCTAAAGAGAGGACAACCATTAGTGGATCGGTATGTCATGACCTAATGGAATGATGCAAAATTTTAGTATGGGACCCCTAAACTGAAAATGCAAAGAGCGAATTTTGATCCCTGATGGAAGTATGCAGATACTGACACTAACATTGGCCTTATTGGGGATGGAAGCTCCTTGGAGATTCCAAGAGCACCTTAGACCAAGTGCCTCATCCATTGGGAAATACAATCAAAACTAAAAAAAAAAAATGAAAAATGACTCAATACAACTAAAAAGAGACTCTCAACCAAACTGACTCAAAACTTGACTATAAACCAAATCAACCAATCTTGACACTAATCATTTAAACTTTATAGCCTTCACTTCGGGCCCCAAGCTCAAATGACAGTGTACTTGAAACCTTGCAATGGAAATCAAATTGGTATATAAAATGAAGGTGAAGTAACTTCAGGGAATAGTCTCAAAAGTAGTAGTGCTTCAGGAGCCTACCATTCACTGCCCCCCCTAAACAATCATGACCATCCATTTCCTTTAACAAAAAGGCATTCTGTCCTTGATAATATGAGATTTTGTATGGTCCTTTCCATAGATTTTCAAACTTACCATGCTTTCCCTTTTCCTCATTCTATGCATCCCACCACAACACTACATCTCCCAGTTGAAACTTTTCTGCTTTGGTTTTTCGGTCATAAATCTTCTTTATTTTCTCCTGCAATTGGAAAGTGTGTTGGTAAACCTCTTCCCTTGTTTTTTGAACGTGAATCATTCGATTAATTCTACGTTAAATATCATCCTCTTCGTTGCCAGCTTCCTGTAATAATCTCATGACTGCAACTGCAAGTGATGTAGGAAATACAGTATCAATACCATAAACCAACTCAAAAGGTGACATACCTATGGATTTCTTGTTGCTTACTTTGTCAGCCCACAAGGAATTAACAAGCTTTCAATGCCAATTCTTCTTATTTGCCTCCAAAATTTTCTTGATTATATTCACCAAGGACTTATTTGATGACTCGGCCAATCCATTGCCCTGCGAGTAATATGTTGTGGAATGACCCAATGTAATATTGTACTTGTTGCAAAACTCCACCATTTTCTTGGACTTAAATGTTGTTGCATTATCTATTATAATCTTGTGAGGGAAACCAAAACGAGATAGGATATTAGATCCTAAAAATTGGATGATTACCGTATTCATCGCTTACCTTGTCAGAATGGCCTCAATCCACTTGGTGAAGTAATTGGTAGCTGTCAAGATCCATCGGTGTTGTGCTGATGATATAGGATGGATTTCCCCTATGAAATCAAGCCCCCACTACTGGAAAGGTGCATTCACTTCAAATAGTGTCAAAGGAAGAGGAAGCAACTTCATTTTTCCTTGAAAAACTTGGCATTCATGGCGACTCATCATTGTCTTATACAGATCTGAAAATAAATTTGGCCAATAATATCCTGCTCTCAAAACTTTGTTAGCTGTTGATTTCCAAAACAAATGACTGCTACAATCACCTCTATGAAAATCATTCATTACCTATTGAGCTTCGTCTTCAAACAAACAATTAAGAAGAACCTCTCCCAGATCTTTTCAATAAAGAGAACTGTTTAAAATCAGAATTTTGCTGATTTGAGTTTTAGTGATCTACCTTTGCTTCTTCACATTTCAGGAGGAGGCGAATGATGTTGAAGAAGATAAACTATATCAGAATACCATGGTGATTGGAGAAACATTTATGAAACTTGAATGAGCGAGTCACCATCCTCATCCTCTGACATTGCTGCTATGAGATTTATGTCTAGAGCATGCAGATTTGATTCTACCATAAGTTTTGCTAAGCCTTGTCCCTTGATCAGTTTAGTGGGTTTAATCTCTAGATCATATTCCAACATTGCTTCTATCCACTTACCCCTTCTTTCTTCTAGATCAGTGTGCATCAAAACATCTTTTACTGCTGCATTAAGAACATATGTTATGGTATGTGAATGCAGAATGTACACTTTGAAATCCTTCAATGCTTTTATGAGAGCCAACGTTTGTTTTGCAATGATATTATACTGCAAGGTAGCATCTCGAATAGTCCTACTGAAAAAAGAAATGGGTTGCTGAATCTGATCTCTCTTTTGCATATATACCACAGCCATGGTATGCTTGGATGCAAATGAAAATATAATGAAATCTTGAGTGTAATCAAGACTAATCAAGATTGGGGCTATGGTCAAAGCAAACTTTACCAAATTGAATGACTTCATGGCATCCTCAATCCATTTCACAGTGCTGTCCTTTTTCAACATATTAGTCATTTCATGTAAATGTTCCACCAAATTGGGTATAAATCTGCGTAAGAAATTCATCTTAGCATTGAAAGCCTGAATCTCCTTTTTGTTGTGCAGAAAGCATATATGTTGAATTTCCTCCACCCTTGAAGGATCAATGCTGATACCGTCTTTAGAAATGATATGACCAAGGAGATTACCCTCATCCATGGCAAAAAGACTCTTCTTGGGGTTGAGAGAAATCCCGAACTTTCTACATCTCTGAAAGACAATCCTTAAGTGGTGCAAGTGTTCAGCATCAGAATCAGAAAATACCGTAAAATCATCTAAATAAACAACCAGAAAACATCCTTCTCATTAGCAAAAGTGATGTCCATCGTTCGCTGAAAAGTGGCTCTAGCATTCTTCAATCCGAATGGCATTTTGGCATACTAAAAATTTCCCCAAGGTGTTGCGAAGGCAGTTTTGTCTTGGTATTTTTCATGCACCAAGGTCTGATTATAGCCTGAGTAACCATCGAGTAGTGACATTTGTGATGCTCCAACTACTCTTTGCAGAATATGGTCCATCTTTGGAAATGGATAGTTATCCTTTAAGGATACTTTGTTGAGGTTTCAGAAATCTATGCACAACCTTATTTCTCCAGTCTTCTTTCATAGTAGGACAAAATTCTAAATCCAATCAGATTTTAACAATGATGCCAACTTTGAACAATCTGTTCATCTCTTTCTCAATGGATGGCAGCAACTTTGGATTAATCCTTCTTAACTTCTGTATGAAAGGATTTTGATCTGGCTTGATAGGAATATTATGTTGAATTATATCCTTGTCATACGCCTTCAAATCTAAATAATCCCACACAAACACATCAGAAAATTCAGAAAGTAATCTAACATATTAGGCCTTTACCTCAAGAGACAATGCTTTTGATAGCTTTACAAGCTTGGGCTTATCAGGTATTCAGAAATTGACATCTTTAACTCCTTTGTCAGTAGGGACCAAGCTCAGCTTTCTTGCAACATCATCTTGATCAAAAAGCTCTTCTAAAGGTATGAGACCTCTAGGAATAATGTTATCCTTCATCTGTAATACCTCCATCTAATTCACCTCAATCTCTTGTTCATCGGTATCACAATCATCATCAATGGAAGAATTCTTGAATTTTCCTTCATTCTGCAAAAATGAATTGATTTTATTATCATCCCAAAACACTTGCCAATATCTCAAATTATCTAGAACAATAGGCCAATGTTTGACATGAATTTCAAACTTGTTATTGGAGTTCATTGGGATCTTTAAATTGCTTGTCATAGTAGCGAGCAAATCTGCAATAATGTTTTGAGTTTAGGGTACTGTTGTCAAGTTATATTCAGGAAACATTCTCAAAATATCTATAAATGAATTTTTGTAGGCTCTCATCCGCAGATTCTTTGCTTGATACTCTCCCTTTACTTGTTTGATCACTAGCTTTGAATCACCATAGACAGAAATCCTTTTTGCATTCAGTTTCTTAAAAATGTTAAGACCTGTAATCAAAGCCTCATACTCTGCTTCATTGTCGGAGCAATCAAAATACAACTTGTAAGAACATACTCTAACATTACTTGGAACATTGGTAGGCTGGAAAGCAGGGCTTCGAATCCAAATACCAATACCAGCACCGTCCTTACCCATAGCGCCATCAAAGTTCATGCTCCAAAGGTCGGCTTCGTCTTTTAGATGATGAAATTTTGTTTCTTTCTCTAACTTACCTTGGCTGATCACTTCATTTTTCTAATCTTCACTGTCCTTTTTCTATTGTGTGGGTTGCTCAGAGGAACTTGCTATTTTCTCTTTTTCCTGATTAAGGACTGCTCTAAAATTCTCAGAAATTTCTTGTACATCATCTACTTCTACAAGCTAAATATCTACATCATTCAATCCACTATAAAAGTACAAAACAAAGGACTCTAAATCAGTATGTACATCATTTATTAGATGATTCATGGGCTTCTCTTTACTAGTGATCATGTACTTCATTTTCGTTTCCTGGTACAACTTCCACAATTGACTGAAAATAGGGATGGTAGCATAAGATAAGTCAAGTTGTAAAGTTCCTTTGAGCTTAAGCACCCCACGATATAGACAAGAGCATATTGAATCGAGGTGGAATATCAACAACAACCACATCCATCAAAATAGTTTTGGCTGGGATTTGATCTAAAGACACTACCAGATCTTTGATAAGACCAATGCAACAAACTCTGCTGGAGTCAAAGGAGTACAAATCATGATATTTCTGGGTAATATCCACGCCCAACTTTTCCATAATGGCTTTAGGAATCAAATTATGAGAAGCTCTAGAATCTAACATGGAATTATGGAGAATGTACTCATGCTGTCTAAGACTCAGATAGAAGGGAGGGACTTCACTATCTTCAGGCCAACCTTCTATAGCGAGACCAAAAATGAGTTCAGGATGATCATCCTCGACATTCACCATGTCTGACAAAGGATCAATTTGCAATATTCTGGACACATGGTGTTTATAATTGCAATTCTTAACCAACTTAGTCAAAGGAATGGACACTTTTAACTTAGAAATTTCACTTTCTAAATTAAAAACTTTTTCTACCTCTTTGACACCAATGTCCTTTTTGTCTGCTTGCTCTTTTGTTGCACCATCGTTTTGCTAATTTTTCTTCTCATTTTTCCGTGACACTTGTTGATGGTACTTTGCTGGGACTCAGATCAACATGTTCTTTCCCTTTCTTTTGAGTGTTTGAGGAATCATTCTTTGATTGCACATCCTTCCTTTTCTAAATGGGATTGACCGGTACATCTATGCTCCTTAAAGAGTACTGCCTCTGCTGTGAAGACAAAGCATTCATATAACCATGCTGATAATCAATAGATTTTGCCTCCAAAACTACATCGTTTGCTAATATGCAATCTTCATCCCTTTGAATGTCTCGAACCTCTACATACTCTTCATCTTCCGTCAGAAAAATGGGCATACCATCAGTAGTGAAAAAATGGTTTGCTTCAATTACCAGATCATCATCATCATGTTCTCCTTCCATTCCCCGAATATAATTCTGCTGTAAAGGAGTTCTGATCTACTATTGTTGTGTTGGTTGGTCCAGTGCCTTTTGTTCCTCTGCTTGATCCAAAATTGGGACTAATGTTGTCCTCTAAGGTTTGGATTTTCAATTGGAGCTTCAAGTCTATCTGTTATGGTTAACCGGTCAACCATCGTTTCTACTGTTCGAATCAATGTATCCATCTTAGCATTTGAAGGATATGCTTCTTCTTTTATGGTCAGTCTCTTTTCATATCTCATTCTTGCCCTTTTGGCCAGCAGATTGGATTCTACACTTACAACATTCTTCTACATCTCTTCTAGTGTGGTAGGATCACATTCCCGTATCTGATATGCCATATCATCATCGAAACCGACTGGAAACTTGATGAAGGCTAACCCCTCTGGTGGTTTAATGTTGGCCGGAATAGCATTATAGACTGCATTAAACCTCACACAATAATATTGCACACTTTCACCGACATTCCTTTTTATGTTTTCGTACTCAGACAAAATTTGGAGTGGATTCTTCTTTACTTCCCACCAATCCAGGAATTGCCTATGTATGACTAGCAAAGTGGTGATAGAGGCTACAGGTAAATCTCTGAACCATTTTCAAACATCACCTCCAAACCATTGTATAAACAATCTCATAGTCACATCTTCTATTTCAACCTCATGAAGGTCAAAAAGTTCATTCATTCTATCAACATGATGTTGATCTGTAATGTTTTGAGTGGCATCAAAAAGAGGTAATTTAATTTGGTAACCAGTGGGCATATAACCAAGATTCTAAGGTAAAACAAGGGGTGCATACTAGGCATCCATGACTCAAGGTGGATTTGAAACAACGGTTGGACTACTAGGGTTTAATGGAGTGGTTGATGGATAAGTAGGGGTAATAGGTGTTTGATGGGATTGATAGGTTGAAGGGGAAGGGTAGGTATAAACTGAAGTTGGGAATGAACTTCATAGGTTTATGGGAATAATGATGAACTGAGGGCAGTGGATGTTGTTTCAGAAAACTCAGGGATCTTAGCTGTAGCAATGGATGATTGAGGAGAATTTAGGATATACTCGTCAATTAACAGGTTTTCCTTTTGAATTTAGAGATCTGCAATAAACTCCGGGTCTAGAACGATATCATCAAGTGCACTTTCAGATTTGGTTCTAAATAGAGAAAGGTCAAACGGAAAATCAAAAGAGACATCTTCTAAGAACAACCACTCATCCGGACATGAATCTACTTTTATCGTAGGTGTCAAGCTGACTGAACTTTCTTGTCTTTTGAGTTTTCTTTAAATTAAATTAGGATTATCCACTACTGGGGCAAGATTGGGATCAAGATTGGCCCTTGTGTACTTTCTCAAAGCCAGCATGCTCAAATTTTGAATTTTTTTATATTACTTTACAACTTTCTATTTCAGCCTAGTAAATTATAAAACTCATCATCCAAAGTTCAAGAATTTAAATGAAAGATATTACCAGGGTGATTAGTCTTTCGTTCCCCAGTATGGTCGCCACTATGTTAACACCTGGATTGAGCCTCAGGCTGAAGGAAGGCAATGCTAGGGTAACCACAAACCACACTTAGCCAAGTAACTAGCCCTACTAGGCTAGGAGAGGGCTCTCTCCATAAATATCTCAATCAATATGACTGGATCAGGTAAAGGATTTTAGGCTAGGTATAGTAGCATGAAAGTTTTGATTGGATTTTGTAGGGGTTTTATCGGATCAGGAGGAGCTGGGCAGTTTAGGTCTAGGAAATTAAGTTAGAAATTTAGGGTGTTCTATGGGGGAAGGTAGGCATAAGCTTTAGAACTTTTAGACTTGATGGGGTGAGATGTTTTAGACTGGTGAAAAGCTAAGAATGGAATGTGACAATCATGGGTCCTTCCTGGACTGCAGAAAACATGAAATGTTGAATGATTTCCCAAGGCAGAGCACTGATACAATGGATTCTACCTATCAAACTTGAAAAAATTCAACTAGAAGCAATGAAATGATTTATGGCATACATAAAACATATACAAATATCATCACAAAAGGAGAAAGTGTACTAAAACTCATACCACATGGATCCCATAAAAATAGCTACAATTTCTTATTAACTCCTGCCAAACTGCTTACAAAGGTGTACAATCAAAGTCTGAGCATCCAGCTAAGTCAAACACCTTAAAAAGAGAAAGAAGAAGAAGATATAGACATGATTTTAACCTCCTCCCATACTTAGGGGTCGAATACCTAAGAGGAGGATCTAATTTAACTAATACTGAACAAGAAATAGGAATATAGGCATCATCAACAACTTGCCTCTAATAGTGAAAAATTAATTCATTTGAGCTAAACTAACTTGTAAAGAAATGAATCTACTCTCTATCACTATTTATCTATCATAATTAAATGCAAAGTTATCATTTACAATGGTAAATCATCCACCATGAGAGATAATCCATGATTACAGTAAAAAACTGGAAGAATAGCAACCCTGAGCAAAAACTGTCAAAAGCACAACGCCAGTGGTCAAAAGCCAAGCACCACTTTCAGGTCCCCTTTTGAGGCATTCTCATCATCCAAATTGAGCCCATTATATCTCATTAGAAAGGTATTCAAGTATATTTTGCATAACACCTAGAATATTTTCATTTGGAGCTCATTTGACCCTTTAAAATTGGATTCTCCCAAGACTGCTTCTGTGTGTCCAAAAAGTGGCAGAAAGGTCATTTTTAGGGTGTTTCATGACCCTTTGGTGGACCAGTTCTACCCCAAAAACTTTGAAACTTGCTAGGGTGAATTTTCTCATCAATCTGAATCCAAAAATGCAAACCATTTTTTCAATGGGTGCCCCTAGGAAAAGCTTATAGGCAATTTTCCTGTGTATTGAAATCCAAAATTTACAAATGACAAAATTTGCTCAAAAATTGCCCAAAATTGGTGAGAAGCACCATCTTCATGTGCTCTGATGAGCCAAGGAAGCTTCAGCCAACATCCTAAGTCTATCCTCCTCTTTCTTGCCTTTCAAGGCCCGCCTTAGCCTAGTTTTCATTCTCTTGACCCTCATATTACAACTCTTGTTTCGGGTCCTATAATGATAGGCCATGTGTCTGATCATTTGATTATCTCTGTTGGCTTTCCGTAGTAGCTTCTCAAGGTGTAGGTTGACTCTTTCATGACAATTCTCCCTATCATCTTCAATCTCTTGCTCAATAGGAGTCAAAGTGACTTGTGCTTCATTTCCACTTTGTCATTTCAACTTGAGCATTTCTAGCTCCATGAGGACTTGTTTGTCACTCAATTGTTTGTTTTCTTGCTCCAGGTATGTACTGACATATTTGGCCCTCTCAATATTGTCCACCAAATCTTGCCTTTGAGCTTCCCTTTCCTGTATGATGATTTCTTTGATGGTTTCTTCGTCCTGAGCCTCTAAGTCAATGATTTCAACCCCATGACGAGTATAACGTTGCTCCATCTCATCATGCTCAGTCAAGTCAAATTCCTTTTCCTCCTTATCATCAAGACTCTACTCTGGCATATTTTCCTTTCCCTTGTGCAGCTGTTGCACTTGTACCTGTTCCATCAATGAAGAAGGCAGGGCCCCTTCCACATCCCATGGAGAAAACACTTTCCTATGAGCTGATGAAGAAGGAAAGGTCCCTTCCATATCCTGTGGAGAAAACACTTGCCTATCTGGTACAAATATTCTCCTAGTGCCCCTCTGATACGTCATGTAGACGGGCACCTCAGTAGTTCTTATCTCCTTGGCCTCCTCATCTGTTTTCACCGGGCTAGAAGGTCCTCCTTCTTCTTGAGGCACTGGTGAAGGAATTTGAGGACCTTTGAAGATCTCATGAGAAATAAAGGTCTCTCAAGGGATGTTAAGGAGACTGAGATGATGAAGCACAATGACCTTGATCAGAGAGTAATGATAAAGGCTGCTCACCTGCTAAGGGTAAGGCTTCCTTTGGACATTAAAATCCATCTTCTCAATACTCCTAAACAAGTAATAAGGGATGTTTAACATCCTCACCCTGGTAAAATGCACGAGGAGCCTGATGTGATAAGTGTACAACCTGGAGAACCTGCCCTCACAAGTGAAATACTTCATGATGATTTTCATCATGGGGACATACCTATTCTCAAGAAACCTGAAAGGAAATAGTCTATTCACTTGATTTTTGTATTGGGGTTTGATATAAGGTTCATAATAGTACTCATCTAGATCCAAGTGCTTGAGCCACTTCTCCCCTACATTAGGAATCCTGGTGGCATCTGAAATAATGGAAGATTAAATGGTGAAAGTTACCCCAGCAAGAGTCACCCTGTTGTCATGAAGATGTGCTGCAAAGAGTCTAGTGAGCTCCGGGTGATTATGCACTCTCTCAACCTGTTCACAAAATTCATAACAGCCAAGGTATCTGAAGCATGTGACAGCCAACTCAGAGGCCTGCAATTCCCTAAGGTTGGATGGATCTTCTCTGACAATACTACCTACCTTGTGTCGTTTTCTCAGTTTCATGGCTCTATCAGCTGAGGTATCACTACCCATGTTCTTCTCTTCATAGTCTTGGTCTTCCAGGTCCATGTTTGCAACGTTGAGGTGTATGGAAATGAGGAAGTGAGGGGATGGAAGATGAACTTGTGCCTAGGAAATGAATGGAGGAGTAGGGAATGAGAAGAAGGGTTTTGTGTCTTGAGATTTGCTCTTGAGGAAGAGGGACAAATGGGAATGTGAAGCAATAGTGGTAAAGAGAAAAAATGGATAGAGTGATAGGGAAATAAAGATAGGGGAATTTTAGGACTGTAGAGCTAGGTGCTAGGATGAATAGGAAAGAGTTAGGGTTTAAGCATCATTAGGGAGATTTTAGGGTTTGAGATTAAACATGGCAAACAATGCTTGTGACTTAGATTAGAAAATCAAAACCAAGGTGAAGAATGTTTACTTACTTATGGAAATGGAGAGCAAGGGCAATTTTGAAGTTTGCTTGAGGATTTGAAGGTTTTTGGGCTCTCCTGCTAAAAGCACAGTGCCAATGTTATAGACATATTTGCGCATTACAACCCCAATCATATATGTCCATAAACCAAGGGCTTATGAGTCCCTAAAAGTGTTGTTTCACACCCTAAAGGAACAAGGTCAGTTGATTACATCATCTCCCAGAAGTTCTCCATAGAAAACTGCTCAGAACTGGTCAAAACTGGACCGTACAGACTGCCCAGTGCTAAGGGTGCGATGCATCTCACCTACCCCATGTAAAAAGTGTGATGCATATTGAAAAGCCCTTCTGTAGGGTGCGATTGGTGAGAGTAGACAAATGGCAGAGACAGTTTGCAAGGTGGATGATCATGGAATCTTTCAAATTGTCCTGTGACACTTGCCTCTCTGAATTTGCCCAGGGATGAGTAAGAGATCATGAATATCCAAGTGGAACAAAGAACTATCAGAGAGAAGACACTAATCAAAATCCCAGAAGCTGACTCACCCCCCTACAAACATCTATATATGGATCCCTCATCCCAGAGATCCAGAGGTTGGAATTTTGTATCTTGTAAGGAAGTGTTGTTGGTTTCTTGGTGGAACATCATAGTGTTCGGTGCTCTAAGCTTTTCATGAGGTGAAGAAGGGCTTCCATGCTGGGAGGATGACACTGGGTTAGATCAATGGGTTGTAATCCTCTCTTCTAATCTTTATCTCAATAAAGCTATTCAAGTTTTCCTCCACATTCTTGTATGTTTGATGATATATGCATTTGTGTGGTCAGTATATATCTGGTCCTATATTGTTTATGATTGTAGATCTCTGTACTTTGAAGGTATTATGCTGCTTTGACTTTACAAGTACTCTTTGAAGCAGGGTAAGCAAGGAAGGAGCAGTAAAGATCTGTCAGAGGGGAGAGGGAACAAGCCAGGAAACAAGTGAAAGATCGAGGTTGGTATTCTTTGCTCCTTTCCTATCTACTTCTCATAAAGGAAAACGAAAGTAACTTTAATCTATTTGTTTCTAAGATAGCTACCCGTCTTAGTGGGACTAGCAGCTTTTCATAGACACTAGATTTCCCGATAACAAAATTGCGACTCCACTGGGGAGTGAATAGCTTGTTTGCTTGTCTTTATTTGTTTGCTTTATAAACAACAGATGGAGCCTGAAGTCAAGCTAGCTATCCTTCAAACTACATTTTCTATGCAAGTGCAAAGTAGATCAATGCTGCTTCAGTCTATCTCCGGGTTTTGTTTATAAACTAAACAATTGATTTACAAACATCCTAATTGCACTGGTGGTGGCTCAAGTAACTTCATTAGATCAGCCCCTATGATTGGTATTTACTGACTATCATTAACTTGGCCTAAATCCCTGAACTAAACTACAAATTGTGACCAAGAACCAAGTTGAAGTCTCGTCCCTGGACCATCGCACCTTCTCCTCTTGGGAATATGGATGCTCGCACCTCCTATGTGTAGTAGGTGAGATGCATTGCTCTTTCCCTATGTTACAGGTGCAATGATCAGATAAGACTATTTCTGCCTCCAGATTTTGGTTTTTGTTCACTCTCTTCAGTTTTATTCAGGAGTTTTGTTGTCCGTGATCAGTATACCATTGTGGAAACTCGCTTCCTTTGCATGATTCATCCTCCATTGTACAAAGAATTGTGAATGTTTTTGTGTATTGTTTGACATTTACAGTTCTCTTGTACAAAGAAGTAGCATAATCGAACTGTTGTCTTTTGATTTGGAAGTGTCTCAACTGTCATTTTTAGTCAAAGAAAAGAATCCTACTATTCTTAATGGTCAATTACACTATTACTCTTGTGTTTGATTTGAATTAATAGTTTTTCAAGTGTCGAAAACAGTTTTAATTCAAAATCACAAAGTGTCGTCATTATCTTCCTTTCGTCTTTTGAAGAGAAAATTTTTAGTACTGTCACATTGAAAAGGTAATTCAAATTTGTACTTAACATTCTTTTTGTCATTCACACATTAAGAAGCGGAAAAAAAATACATGCATGTGCATTTCCATTTAGACTGCTTGTTGATTTTGATTTAGGACAGTGCATCTAGTGTGTGCTCTCTGCTCTATGTTGAAAGAATATCGCTTCTTTTTCTTTAGTAGCTAGGATTTTCATTGCAAAAAGAAGATTAAACAACTATTTGTCATCTTAGATTGAATTTTAGGAATTGTATATCTACATCACGCGGTGAACCTGAAAAGAAAACTTCTTAAGAAAGATCAACTGTAAAATAAATTCAATGAACATAAAAACGCTTTGGAACCTAATGCACAAAATTTATAAGTCTAGGTCAGAGACGTATTCTGACATCGTAAAACAAGGTAACAATTGCTTTAATTGTAGGTTGGGTGATTCCTCCTCTTTGAGACGACAAGTGCCAGTACGGACTTGTGCTCCCATGTGCCGTCAAGTATATATTGGGAGACCACAATAGGCTATATAGTTTATCCTTAGGAAGCTGTGTCTGTCACCCTATCGATCGCAATGCACTGAACACATCATTCAGGAAGATTGACTTCCATACCATAAAAAGTATTCTGCAGTTTTGTGATTGGTTTGGTAATCCCTCTGTCTAGATTGCCAAAGTAGTCTCTTTCGTTCCTTTTCAGACTCCTTAAAGGAAAAGTTCCATCTAAGCACTTGTCACTTCAGGCTCATTAAAAATCGAAGGCGACTAGAGTCATCTTTAGGTTTGTCTCGACTCTTAAAAATTGAAAATGCAAGTTGTGTTAAAGTGTCTAAAATTCATTAAATTCAGAATCACTTTTTCCCCTTTATTTTGAGTTGATCGAGTAATCCGCAATCGTGGAAGAAAGTCAATGGAAACCCCATCATTCGCGGAGATTAACGAGTCAACCGTATTTGACTCCAGAAACGAAAGTATTCTAGACAAAGAAAACTCGTTTAACTGGATCAAATTCCCCTGGTTTGCCTCGAACTTGTGTTCCAACATCCTCAGGGACTCTGGTTACTCCAACCATTTCTAATATCCCTGCCTTTACAGAAGAAGTTCCGTGGCCACAAGAGGACATTAGCACTGATCCTAGTTTAATGGTAAATGATTCTATTCCTAAACTGGCTCCATCTATAGCTGATTCGGAAGGTGTTACCCCTCCAACATCTGTCGCTGCAGAGTCTATAGGTTCTTCAGCACCAAAAATATTTTACGGACCTGACAGTCTACCTCTCCCACCTGGATTTATTGCTATAGAAGAGATTGTGGAGGATCCTCCATCCAGTACTCCATTGCATTTTGGAGCCGAGATCACCCTATATCCTTCTTCATCAGAAGTTAGTCTCCCTTCATCACAAGTTCCTATAGAATCGCTAGGAAATCTCTTGGATAGACTAGATATGTCTTAACAACCGTCGACATAGAGGACTGTGTCATCTGATGTAGCAGTAGCAAAACCTCCTACTACTACTCCAACAATGTTTGCTGGTGTACCATCTGTCCCAACTAGCTCTCAACCACTAGACGGAGTCCACTCAGGGACTGTTTCGACAGTATGGTTTGTTCCCGTTTGTTCGTCCGGAATGATATCTAGAATCTCTTATGTTGAGTCTCAGCAAATTGATCCTTCACAACAGTATTAATTTGGGAAACCTGGTCGCCAAAGGCAAATCATTCCTTTGAGCACAGAATTTCCGCCATATGGGGGGCAGTATGCCCTTTCATTGTTCCCTCTAGGAGAATGGCCATATGAGAGTTCACAACAGAATTCGGGTCATGCTAGAATTACGTGCAGGGGTTGGGTGCCAATACTGCCTCAAGAACCAAGAGTTGTATACTCAATGCAACAAAGTCTACCTATGTCAAACATCCCCACTACACCGGCTATTGTGACGGTGTCGCAAGTACAAGCGTTGCCTATTATATGCCAACCTCAAGTTTCTCAGGTCGTAATACAATAGCCTCTTGTCTCCACGATACAACCACAATCACCGATTAGTGGCTCCTTCACTGGAGTTACCCAGGCTCAAACGGGTACTATTACCCCTCATCTTAGTCAAACAGCCAGTATTGGACAACAGCAAATGGCTTCACAACCATGGCTGGTACAATATCAACAACCGCAATTCCAACAAGCTTACCAAGGATCTGAGCAGCAAATCTTTGCGAGTAGTCGGCAGTCGTATATTCAAAACGGTCAACATCAATCATATCATAATGGTTATGCACATCAACCTTACCAAAGTTATCAGCATCAAATGCATTATGTTGGTATGCAAAGACCCACTTCTCAGGCAATCGCATCTTATCCTAGGTATTCTTCGCCAAACCTGAATCAACAGTTGCCCTTCATGGCGACTTTAGAGTTACCGGATCTAAATCGGCTAACAAATGATCCAATTGCTTATGCCCCTTGGTGGCAGGTGATTCCTCATAAACTTCCGTCAGATATTGCTAAATTTAATGGAAATCCGAGTGAAGACCCGTCGAATCATGTGATGATCTTTCATCTATGGTGTTCATCCAACACTCTAAATGATGATTCAATTAGGCTTCGCCTTTTTCAACGAACGTTAACTGGTCTGGCAGCAAAATGGTACATTGAATTTCCGAAAGCTTCATTCAATAACTTCAGTACCCTTGCCACCACCTTTTTAACCCATTTTCAGTTACCAATAAGGTACGAAACAGGAACAGAGCTTCTCACCAATTTCAAGAAAACGATGGCCACTCACATATCTGATCATATTCATGAGTGGCGACGTCGTCATAGAATGGTAAAAACATTTGTTCCTGATCAACTACTAGCTGAATGGTTTATTAAGTCATTGTTACCTTCTATTACAAAAGATGTGGCAAAGGGAGGAGTCGACACTGAAGAGAAAGTTATTGCTCGTGCGCAATATCTAGACTTGATCTATACTCAGTCTGGCATGCTCTATGAAAAAATCCTTGATGCTCCTAGCTCCTCCTAAATCAAACAAAGACTCTCATGCCAGCGATGGCGTGATAGGTACGACAAGCACGAAAACCATAAAGGCTACATCAAAGAAAGCTCGTGCAATTTCTAGTCAAAATGCAAATGAAGAACTTCTTGCCTTGGAGGTAAATGCCGTGTCACCTCACAAAGGAAAAGAACCGAAGCAACTAGGGGGCAAGAAGGAAAAGAAAGTGAAAAAGAAGAAACAGGAGGATTCATCTCCTAAAAAATCTTCAGCAAACCCTTCTGGGGAAAGGAAACCAAGTCATCCATGCTTTATATGCGATGAGGATCATTGGATGAAAGATTGTCCACATAGAGCTAAGCTTAGAAAATTCTTAAAGAATTCAAAAACATCAGTGGTATTGACTGATTCATTTCCAAACCTACGAACCATTCTGGTTGCTAGTGACAATGCTTCCCCATCTCAAGTGCTTATGTTGTCCATTTCAAAATAGTGAAATAAGGCTTTGATATCGACAAGGAATAATGATTACGAGAATCCACAACTATCGAACAACAAGGCTACCGATCAACTAGTAGTTCAATGACAACTTCGACCGAAGTTGTGTCACCCATCATTCCTAAGCTAACGATAATGCCACCAAAGGGAATAGTACACAAATCGACATTTAATCCTCGTGCCAGAGCAGCACAAAATTATAATATAGTAGAGGACCTGGCTCAATCACTGTCTGCTATGTCGACACTTGAGGTACTGTAAAATTGCCCATCCCAGAAGCAGGCTCTATTATCAGCAATAGGTGGGATTGACCCAGCGGATTCCAATATTGTGACCTTTAATCATAAAGGATATGACCCACAGTTACCAGCTCAGCTCGCTTTCCTTATTCAAGTGAAAGCACTCAACAAAACTGTTCATCGAACAATTATTAATGAGGGGTTCTACATGTATTATGTCAATGAGGTGCTAGAAAAATTTAGGCTCACCACCCTTGTCGCGATCGTCAACGACGTTAAAATCATTTGATGGATGAACATACACTCCATACGGGATTTTAAGTAACTTGCAAGTCAAACTGGGGGGAAAAACAATAGAAATTGATGTTGAAGTTATCGATGGAAACCTTGATTACAACATCCTACTGGGAAGGCCCTAAATTTATGCTATGGCTGCTGTTGTGTCGACATACTTCAAAAAGATTGCATTTCCTTTTCAAGGAGGGATTACAATCGTCAACCAACAAGCCTTTCTCCCCAACAGTTCACAAGTTACGGGAAGCATTTCGATGATCCACGGAAGCTCTCAGTCGCTTCAAAATATCAGAGTAGGCCTACTAAAAGACCCTACATTGATGGGTACTTTTTCCCTACCGCCTCCAAACAATCTGGCGGAAGTGGCCATGGTTGGAACCTGCAATATGATATCTTCTAGATTCAGAAGATTCCTGAACATTTTGACAGCATGGATCATTGCCATTTTAGAAATATTGTAGCAATAAATTTCCTTGGCCTAGGGGGCAAACCCAAATCGACGCTCATCGAGTGTTTGGATAGATAGGTCTAAGGAATATGGTATCTCTTCAGATCCTTGGTCGCATATACATTCTACCGATGAAGGAATCATTCAGTCAATGATGATAGGAGAGGAACCATGGGAAGATTACCACCATCGTTCCCATCTTCTGGATTACCACGAAGACTATTCCAGCAACCTTAATCATCCTTTAGTTTTTGATTTTCTATCAAATACTGTAAATACGGTGGATTATGAGGATAGTTATTTTACTATGTCAACCTCATTAAAAAATGAAACAAATCCCTTTCCAAATCCAAGTCGAGTCTTTCAAATATCTCGAAGGTAAACCTTCATTCCAACCACTGTGTTGAATGCAATAAAGCTTGGGGGCATGCACCTCGATTTGCGTTATTATGCTGGGGGCATGCAAACATATAACAAGCATACTTTTTCGTTTTAAGCTTGTGTAAACATGAAAATGAATCTAAGCATATGTTGTTGCATGGTTCAAGCTCATTAAAAAATAAACCAGGCCACGAGCAGTGTTACTACAGGGTTCAAGCTCGTTAAAAAATAAACCCGCCACGAGCAGTGTTACTGTAGGGTTAAGCTCGTTAAAAAATAATCCTGCCACGAGTAGTTTTACGTGAAGTTCAAGCTCGTTAAAAAATAAACATAGAAATGAGCATATGTTCCACCAAAGTTTAATCTCATTAAAAAATGAACCCACCTTCAGTAAATAACCATTGCAAACGCATTATCATCAACTTTTGAGCCTTGGTCGTGTTCTTACCATCACCTCCACTCTGTTTTTAGCCGATCATACACCTCCATTTGATTGTTTACCCATTTTCAGGAACAACTACAACGAGTGATTATGTTAGCCATCTTCTTTACACTGTCGTGATTGAAAAGTTCCAAACCTTACTTGGAACCAGCTGCTACCCGAAAATTTCACTTGTTCCTCAAAAACGAGTCTCCTTTAAGCTCTTTTCATCTGACTTGTAAAATATGAAAAGATTTCCCAGTAATTGGCCTCTCCAGTTCATTAAAGCTATCAGAAGTGCTATCCCTCCTCCAGATTTTAATATTTTTGGACCTGAGGGATTATTACACAAAAAGATCGAGCGCTTGTCTTGTTCGACTCGTTAAAATTATCGAAAATTCATCCCTTTCGTATTATTTTATACTTTTTCGGACTTAAGGGATTATATAATAAAAAAGTATTATTGGAGTTTCCTTTCCCTCCCTTTTCAAACTCTATAAAATTGAAAAAGGATCGAGTTGTCTTTGTCATTAAACTCATTAAAACCAATAGCAACAAACTTGTCTGTATAGACAAGAATGAGTTTCACTATCGCTAGGCTTGTTAAAACATAGCGACGGGTTTGCCCGAAGGGAAAATTATAGAACAAGCATATGTTATCCTCCTCAAGCTTGACAAAAATAAAGAGGTACTGGTCAGCAATGATTGGGGAAAAATTGGGAAGAAAACTTGAAGAAACTTTATTAGTAGCAAGTTGCTCTTGAACATGACACTTTCACTCCATCACCATGATTGAGTCGGGTTGGGTTATTCCGTTCACCAGTCATATACCATTGGTCCACCATACCATCCATTTTTGGGGTTAATGCTACCAATCCATTTTAGTGTCGCCAATATGTTCAAGAAGAAGTTGCTCAGAGAATCACCAACCCATCTTGTGTCTCACCACTACAATACCTTCATGCTTCATTCTTTCATGATTGCCACCCTGAACCCTATATCATCAGATCGTTTTCACCTCCACAAAATCATTTTGCTCTGTTCCGTGTCATAGATGTGGGATTCATTAAGGCCCTCCTATGACGGGTCACTTCTTGTCGACGACAACTCATTATCCAAGAATTCGACCTAGGAACAACCCTTTCAGTACTTTGAAGCTTGCATGCCTCAATGGCAAGTTTCTCACTTCCGGCGACAGGTTTACATCAATGGCGTTCGGCCGAAAGAATTTGCGTGGTGTTCAACGCCAAGTCCCATTTCCACACCACGTGAATTGTACTATCGTACTTTGAGGGTCATCATCATTATCAGTGATTCCTCTCGTGCCTGTTAACAGCTTACATCATTGACTGTTAATCAGGCGATGTCTTTCCATGTTTGACTCCAAAACATTTCTTCACATGGATCGACTTGTACTTCGAGTGAAGATTGGACGAGTTTGAAGACCCCGGATCTAGTTTCATCCATCTGAGATGCAATATATTCAAGAAAATAAAGACATAAAATGTACATCATTGCTACACAGATGATCATCCAAATCAAAGGATGATGGCTCCATTAGAATCATCAGTCTGCCATACAGACGGTTGTCTATCCTATGTACATGAAAATGAAATTATAAAGCTGAGCATGGGAATGCCCGCCTCAGCTAGAGCATGAAAATATTATGAAGATAATGTATTGTAATGTATCTTATTATAGGTCGCCTTCCAGTCGAAAAACCTCGGATCGTCATGATAAAGCATTTCAACCGACATCAAAAGCTTTTCGACCTCATGCTTTAGAGGGCAACTGTTATAGTCATATTTGGGCACTACAACCCCAATCATATATGTCCATAAACCAAGGGCTTCTGAGTCCCTAAAAGTGTTGTTTCACACCCTAAAGGAACAAGGTCAACTGATTACATCATCTCCCAAAAGTTCTCCACAGACAACTACTCGAAACTAATCAAAACTGGACCATACAGACTGCCCAGTGCTAAGGGTGCGATGCATCTTCCCTGCCCCATGCAAAAAGTACGATGCATACTGAAAAGCCCTTCTGTAGGGTACGATGGGCGAGAGTAGACAAATGGCAGAGATAGTTTGCAAGGTGGATGTGTTAGAGTCAGTCTCGTCATCCCTCCGTCAGTGATCAAAATTTCTCTTTTTCATTTCATTTCTTTAGGTGTCTCGCTCAATTCACTCAGTTGCATTCTGCTAGGGGCATGCCATAATCTGACGGAAGGGTCTTGTCATTCACTACCCCTCATGCCTTGCCCCGCTGGCTCAGGTCTATTCATCAAAATCAAGTTTTAAGGCCACTTACAGTCTTGTTCTAATCTCTTGGTCAGTAAAGAGTTATTTAAGGTTTTAGGTATTTTAGGTCTAGGGTTTAGTTGATTTACTCCTCAAAGTGTCCAGTATAGCGAGCAGGCTAGAGGGAGGATCAAAATAAGTGTTCATTTCAAATTTTTATCATCAATAATGCTCAAGGATGATTTAATTGTTTGTAATAAATATGTATTTTTAAATTTTTCCGTCATGCAGTACTTCAAATGCATACTCTGGTCATCCTTTGCCGAAATTCAATGCCACCATCCCTGGAAAAAATCAACTAAGAAGTCATCGTTTTAGCCAAAAATAAAAAAGGAAACTTGAAGAACGGAGTTGTATTAAAAGTGAAGAAATGCCAATTTTAAAACATTACAAAAGTGGGTCTTTACAAAGATAAAATCAAAGCCATGTCTTTATGAATATATTTTTATATGTATCAATGCCATTTGCATTCAAGAGATCATTTGAAAACCCACTCAAGTTGTCAAAGGGCGAAGCTGTCATTTTGAAAACTAACACTGTGTTTTCGAGTCTGTGTAGCGCATTGGGTAAGCGCGCGGCGCACATAGGCTGCGCGACGCATTGGGCGATTTTCCACAGTGCATTTTTCCTCTGGCGCGGCACACCCACGAGGCACGACACACTGGGCTTGCGCACGGCGCACAGAACCTCCAAGACAAAAAATCATCGTGGCTTCAATAAAAATCAAACCCATTATTCCATTAGACATGTTCATTGCTTGAAACATCCATTGCTATGCCTAGAGGTCAAATGAAATCGGCTTGAGTGTTGGAGGAGAAAATCTTGTGTTTGTGAGCCGAGACTATGCGTTGAAGGTGCGCGCGGCACATTGGAGGAGATTGCGGTGCACACAGGCCGCGTGGTGCATTAGGCGCAAATTTAGCATGTAAATTTACACTGTCGCGGAGCACCCAAGAGGCACGACGCACTGGGTTTGTGCACGGCGCACAGAGCCGACAGGCCAAATTTATATCATTTTTGTCATCAAAACTCACAAACACACCATTTCTTCTGCTCCAAGTTCAAGAGTTCTTCTATTGAATTTAGCTTTTGTTGGGTATTGTTTAGAGGGAAGATTTAAAGGTTCAAGGCGTGAGAATATAAACCCTATATATCAAAATCTGCTCCTTTGGGGTTGTGAAATTGGTGTTTTGAAGTTATGATTTTGGTGCCAAGTTTCTTGTCCCACTTGTGATCCCTTCCCCTTCATAATCCTATCATTATAGTTAATCCCTTATCCTCTAACGTCCCAAACGACTCATATCCCTACTTCCCATTTTCCCTGTCCTAAAACCCTATCATTTCCCATCATTCTCCCTGTTCCATATCACTTGCAAAATCCTTAAATCCCCACATCCCTCAAAGTGACTATTTGCACATTTTAAATTTCACTTGGAAAACTCCATCATCCACTTTTCCCACTGTCCCATATTCCTCACAGTCCCTCATTTCCCTTTGGCACATTTGGCAGTGGAAATAAAACACCTATCTCTCTTTGTCAAAACAATCAAACATACACATTGCAGCACCATGACAGAAACGGATTCATCATATGAGCAAGGCAGTGACTCAACCATTGAGCTTAATGTGCTGAGAAGGCCTCGTAAGGGTGGCAGACATGTCAGAGAAGAGCCCACTTCCTCGACTTAATTGCAAGCCTGCCCGCTTGTAATGACATGCTTTCAACAACAGTCATGCTTTCAGTATTATGAGAAACCATTTCTCAGGCCACCGGGATACCGAATATAGGCGAAGAGTGGAACAAGAGACAACAGCTGGATAGAGCATATTATGAACCTTACATCAGGCCTAGCTATTTGAGGCAGCTCAGCAGGGTATTCCCATTCTGGTTTCTGAAGGAATCTTATGCGCCATTGATGAGACTCATTATCAGATACTTCAGTTGTGAAGGCCGCTTCTCACGCCTCTATGCATACCATATCAGGTTATTGATGCATTTCACGAGGGTAAGGTTGATGAACATTCCATATTTCATGTGCCAAAACATCGAGAGAATGACCACTCTTGTGTAGAAGAAGACTCCTAAACAACAGTACAATAGCACTTATCACTATGCGCTCATCAAGATCATTGTTGTACATCAGCTTGGCCTAAAGGGTATCACATGGGAAGATTTCATTTCCCGTGAGTTCTTCACAATTTCAGCAGCTCATCAGGAGGTTGTCCATGGTGCGGGTGAACCTTCACATCAGCATGGAGGACGGGAGGCAGAGACTACTAGTGTGCCGACATATGTCACCTATCAGAGAGGCACAAGGGGATCGTTTGCAGCAGCCCGACGAGTACTATATCCACCTGGGGTGGAAGTGGTCTCGTTGTCATCATCAGTAGTATAGGTACAGGACAGAGGTAAGAGGCCAATGCAGGACGAGGGGCCTTCAGGTGAGCGGAACTTTATTCTTGTTCAGGATGACGATACAGACATGGTCCCGCAAAATGCACATCTTCGAGAGATCATCTAGGAGCAGCAGTCAGAGATCAAAGCCTTGTCCCTCGACTTGGAGAGGGTTAAGTGGACTATCAAATACTTGGAGCAGAGGAACAAATAACTTGAATATCAGCAAGCAATCATGGAGTTGCAAAACATTCGGGAGAATCGTCAAGCTGCCCAAAGGAGGAGGATTGAGTTCACTTCATTGGAGTAAGAGATTAATGAGGATTGGGAGTCTTGGCTCGAGAGAATCAACATCTACTTGGAGAGACTGCTAGACAAGGCTGATAGGAATAAAGCATTGTTGAGACACATGGCTTACCATTACAGGGCACGAAATATGAGTTCCAAGGCATGAATAAGAAATCTAAAGGCAAGACTGAAAAAGGCAAAAAAGAGACAAAAGAGGCAAAAGGAGCATGATCGTATTCAGATATTGGCCAAAGCCTATTTAGCCCAGCATAACACTTCATAGAGAAGGTCTAGCCCAAATTTCAAGAAATCTGGATAGAATTTTGTCAATTTTGAATTTATGGGCTTCAAAACAGGTTTTTCCGCCCAACGCGTAGCACCACTTGGCGTGCGCTTATAATTGGGAGGTCTCCAGGAGGAAAACTTTACATTTTTATATTTTTTAAGCTCATGGATTACCTAAGGATTTCATCAAGTTCTGGGTTGCCTAAGGGTAAAAAACATGCCAAAAATGACCTTTCTACCACCTTTTGCACCCACAGGAAGCCGTCTTGGGAGAATGAAGTTTTGGAGGGGCAAATGACATCCAAATCCAGAAATTCGACTTAGCTTGGAAAGTAGACAAGAAAGGATTTCCAACAAGCTATCATGAGCTCAATTTGGACTTCAGAAAGTGTCTCAAAATTAGCTCCAAAGTGGTGTGATGCATAGAGATTTTGGGCACGACGCATAGAGAAGTTTTGCCTGTATTTCACTCAGCAGCTCAAAAATTCTCCTAGTTTGGACTAGTTTCACTTTTTCATGTAACTCTTGATCTACCTGGATGTGATTTCATGACCATGATGTAATTTTGGCACATTTTTACTTGTTGTAGAAGATTCATTCACCAAAAGGTGAAATGTGAGTGAATGAATTAGTTTCCTAGCATATAGAGGCAAGTTGTTTCATTGCCTATTCTTTTAGTTCCTTGTTTAGATATGGTTGAAACAACTCCTAGAATGATGAGATCGAACCCTAGAGGGATGGGAAGGAGTTAGAATGGTCTATATCATGTATTTTCTCATTCATTTTCAGGGTTGGACACTTGAGATTGCTTGGCACTTCATTGTACATTCATTTTTAGCATTTTTGGCAAAGGAAAGACCAGGGTTTTGTAGCACTTGTTGGGATCCTTGTGGCTTTGTGTTTTGATGGTGTTTTTATCTATGTACTTGTAAGTTTATTGATGGTTATGTGTATCATTTTCCCTTCTTTTTGCTTCTGAAATTAAACAAATGAGTGAGTAAGGTAGAATTCACTAGACTATTGTGCTCTGCATTGAAATTTTGCTTAATTTTCAATGTTTTCATCTGTTTGAGGAGGACTCTTGAGACTCTCTTGATCTCCTTGGCTCCTCACCAGTCTGATCCATCCATTCATTCAATTTAAAGCATCAAAATGATTGCCTTCCTTGCCCCAATTAGACCTCTGCAAAAACTGTGCCTCATCCTCGGACCCAAATTTGCCTTTCCCTTTTTCCAACAAAATTCCCCCAAAAAACTCAAAGCAATCCTTGCACTTCATACCTAGCCTAAGATTAGTTGTTAAATTGGTCATCTCAATCCCCATCTGATTATCTTTTGCTGAGATTGACCCGGAGAGAGCCCTCTCCTGTCCTCGTAGGGCTAGCTACAAGGCTGAGCGTGGTTTGATGTGGACCTAGAAGCTTACCTTTTCAGCCTGAGGTAAATCTAGGCTCTAACAGGATGATCATGGAATCTTCCAGAAACTTCTCCTGTGACATTTGCCTCTCTGAATTCGCCCAAGGATGAGTAAGAGATCATGAATATCCAAGTGGAACGAAGAACTATCGGAGAGAAGACACTAATCAAAACCCCAGAAGCTGATTCACCCCCCTACAAACATCTATATATGGATCCCTCATCCCAGAGATCCAGAGGCTGGAATTTTGTATCTTGTAAGGAAGTGTTGTTGGTTTCTTGGTGGAACATCATATTGCTAGGTGATCTAAGCTTTTCATGAGGTGAAAAAGGGCTTTCATGCTGGGAGGATGACGCTGGGTCAGATCAATGGGTTGTAATCCTCTCTTCTAATCTTTATATCAATAAAGCTATTCAAGTTTTTCTCCACATTCTTGTATGTTTGATGATATATGCATTTGTGTGGTCAATATATATCTGGTCCTATATTGTTTATGATTGTAGATCTCTGTACTTTGAATGTATTATGTTGCTTTGACTTTATAGGTACTCTTTGAAGTGGGGTAAGCAAGGAAGGAGCGGCAAAGATCTATCAGAGGGGAAAGGGAGCAAACAAGGAACCAAGTGAAAGATCGAGGTTGGTATTCTTTGCTCCTTTCCTATCTACTTCTCATAAAGGAAAACAAAAGTAATTTTAATCTGTTTGTTTCTAAGATAGCTACACGTCTTAGTGGGACTAGCAGCTCTGCATAGACACTAGATTTCCTGATAACAGCCAACACTCAGAAGCATAGTGCCAGGACAAAAGCGTAGCGCCAGTGTTAATTTGCACTGGGAAAATTGGGAAAAATCACAACGCCAGGTGAAAAGCGCAGCGCCGATCTCCAAAAGTGCAACACCAGTTTTCTTTAGCCAAAAGCACAATGTCGGGCTTTCTTCACTCTAACTCACTCAAACTTGTCTTCTTTTCTCACCTTTTTACTCCTTGCTTGGAAAATGAAGATAGTGAATTTGAAAATGAAATGTGAGGGCTTAAATAGGAGTGGATTTCATTTTTTCACTTTGAAAAACCCACTTTTCTAAGGTTTCTTATTCTTCTTTAAAACTCTGTTTTAATGCCTTTTTATTCCTTGTGTCTTTGCAGGTGGATAAATTCTCAATTTGACTTGATTTTTGCAGTTTTTTTTGTCTTGCGGCAAGGAGAAATGCTTTGGTGCAGCTGAGAACAATTATTACATATAGGGACTTAAAATTACATATGAAATACAAATAAATTTAAAATAATCTGTGTTCACCTCAAAAACATGTTTTTGAGGTGAAAATTACATTAGGTTAAAATATCATAACTCAGTAACTATGACTTACAAACCATCATGCTTGATTTATCAATCATCCTCATACCCTTGCAGACCTTTATTTATAGTCTAAAATCAAACTTTTGACCTTGGTGGTGAAACCCTAAGACCTAATGAAATCATGCCCTATGACCTAATGAAATGATGACTATAGATTGATCATAAAACCATAACTGAAGACAACCTAAAGAAGGATCAGCAAGTATACTCTATGAGGGAGAAATTTGGATTTTCTGAAGAGAGGACAACCATCAGTGGATCGGTATGTCATGACCTAATGGAATGATGCAAAGTTTTTGGTATGGGACCCTTAAAATGAAAATGCAAAGAGTGAATTTTGATCCCTGATGGAAGTATGCAGATACTGACACTAACAAAGTGCATCTTTATTGGGTATAAGGATTTTTATCACCAAAAGATTGATCATCTAGCCTAATTCACTAGATGGATCAAAGTACACCATGTAAAGCCAATTTTACCATAGTAAAATTGCTTTCACTATGAAAAATTACTTAATAAACCACCTTTGTTAAGTAATTTATAGTTAAACCCACGAAGAATAATTAAATAAATTTCTATTTATTTGATTTTCTACTAGGAATAATTAATTAAAGCCAATCATGAAAAATTAAACAGATAAATCATTATTTCTCTTATTTTTCTCTAAGAATAATTAATTAATCACTAATTAATTATTATTCTTTGTTAAATTTGGCTAAATGCCTTAGGAATAATTAAATAAATCCTTATTTGTTTATTATTCCTTAACTAATTCCTTGAGATGATAAATAAATCATTTATTTATTTATTATTTCTAACTAAAAGTTTAAATACTTTTTTCCTCCTAACCAAATATAACAAAATATTCCAAGTGGTTATTCCAAGAATGTGATCAATAATATTTTATTATTGCTCATTATTCGAGGATAACTCAATATTTTGTTATAAATAGAAGGGTTTTCCATTCATTATTCACTTTTTATTATTTTCATTGTTTCACTCAGTGTTGTGACTTTGATTATTTTCATTGTTGCACACCATATTTTTGTTGGGTTTACACATTACAAAGGAGAGAGACTCTAAACCAGCTGAAAACATTTGAGGATAGCCGAGAACCCATCCCATAGAGGGGGACTGGTAACATCTATTTGTTCCCTTCACAGGTTTTATAGTAAAATTATTCTTTACATATCTGGTTTCCATTGGATGATCGGAGTTATTACTCTTTCTTTTTGTTGTTTAACTATGATTGTGGCATAGATCTGGACTTTGGCAAGTTTTGTTTCTATTATTTGCTGCAGATCTACAATTTTTAGCAGCCATTTATATTTTTGAGATGTTTGTTATCCACAATCTTAAGTGGGTTCTTTTCGTACGTCATTGAGAAGAAAACACTAAAACAAAATTGGCAACTCCATTGGGTTTTATACTTCAAATCCAGAAACTAGGGTGACCTTCAGTTTTCAGCTTAGGTTTTCTTATTTTTCAATTCTCTTAATTTTTCCTAGTTTTTTAACCCTAGATCTGTTAAATGTATAACTTCTGCAATCTTTCTGGTTGTTTCCGCAGGTCATGGGAACCAACCACGAAAAAGGCGACATTTTTTTATGACATTTGCCGATTGAGATCCATGGATCAGAAATCAAAATTTTTTGCCCAAAATGTGCAATATATAGGCCATAATGCACTAAACAACCCAAAAAAGTGTGATCCCTACAAGGAAACAAGTCAATACCTGCAATTTTTGGGTTTTAGGGTTTTTCTTAGATCCATTTCTGGGTTTTGCAAAGAGTTGTCTACTAGGTTGTATGACCTCTGTCTCATCCCAATTAGGCCTTTATCCACTTTGATTTACTCGTCATAGTTGAATTTAGCCTCCCATAGGGCTTCTAGTACACTTCCACCTTTCTAGGAGGAGTTTAGCTAAATGAGTAGTCTGAGTTTCTACAATGCTCTCAGCGACATTTTCCAGATTTGTACCCTTCTATTTTAGATATGTTAAGATATCTTTTTACCATCCATAGTTTCACATTTAAACTTATTATTCATTTTCCTTATGGTCCCATCAGTTGCCCTAGGTGTTCCACCCATCTCTCTATTGTTGTCATTATGACATAGATTTGGCACTATGACACAGGTGTTGTCCTTGATGGTAACTCACTCGGATGACAGATCACAATTCAGACTCATAGAATGAAGGAAGAGAAGTATACGAAGGTTCCCCATTGACAAAGCCCCGTGTACACATAGGTTAATAGACCAAAAGGAGAGTATAACGTACACACACACTTTCACAGAAGGAAAGGCGCATACATGTTGGAAAACTAAGTTTTGGTCCGTGGTATTTGGTCCATGGTATTTTGATCCATGGTATTGGGCCAAGATATCTGGTCCACAGTGTTGACCCTAGGTATTTGGTCCAAGGTATTGGTCCTAAGTGGTTTTGGTCCATGGTATTGAGTAAGGCCTAAGACTATAAAAAGAGGAGAAGATCATTAGACAAAGGTACTCAAGTATTGAATATCTGATGAAGAGCAAGATCTAGTATACAGGTTACTGGATTGTAGTGCATAGCAAGATCTGAACCAAGGATGAACCTTAGCGCTTGATGAATGATAAGATCTAATGATGGGTCAAGATCTTAAGGCTTGAAGTGAAGTATCTTTATGTGGTTTTGATCATTTATCTGAATAACTGGCGCATGTTGTAGTCTGTAAATATGATGATCTGGGTATAACTAAAGTCTCAAATTGTTGTAAAGTTTAAATCATCATTTATAGATCTGTATGCAGGTTCAATTTAGAAAAGGCACGTATACCTGCTAGTTCTACATATCAAAACAGCATATACATCTTAAATTTGATTTGCAGATCTGTAGACAGGTTTGCCTTGAGAAAAGAGCATATGCACACAAGTTCGACACATAGAAGTAGCATATACCTCATAAAATATATTTCAGCTACTTCTGTTTGTTGTTGTAGTGTTTTGGGTTTTGGCTTGGGTTTTGGTTACTATATTCTGGTTACAACATTCTGAAAGATCAGATTAAAGGGTTGTCAAAGTGATTGGTTGATTCAATTATGGTTGGTGTTAGAGTCGGTCTGGTCAGTCCTCCGTCAGAGATCAAAACTCTTTATGCATTTCATTTTTAGGAGTCCCGCTCACCTAGTTGCATTTCCCTAGGGGCATGCCATAATCTGATGGAAAAGGTCATGCTAGTCATTTCCCCTCATGTCTGGCCCCTGCTGGCTCAGGTCTTTTGTCAATGATCACTAAAGTCCATGACAATCAAGGTCTGGTCCTTTAAAGGACAAAAGTCATTTTTCGATAGTTAGGTCTAGGGATTCATCAATTTGGTCTTCAACCAAAGCCATGCAGGCCAAAGTGAGGCCCTTACACAGTTATGATTCAGAGAGTTTCATCGTCATGTGGATAGACTTTGACTCTTCTTCAAAACTCTGTTTTGAAGAAAAGTCAAACAGTGTCATTTGTGATAAAATTTTCAAAAAATTCGTCAGTTGATTTCTTCAGATGCAGTCATGGTTTCCATGGCCAAATGTCCTGTCGTGCAATCCCTGCAAAGAGTGCCAAAATTTCATCCTTTGAGCTAAAATTTCAAAGGGAAAGTGAAAATCAATGTGCCTTTAAGTCAGTGAAAAAGTGTCCAAACACAACATTAGAAAATGGGTTTTTGAAGAGGAAAAAATCAAACCCATGACTTCAAGGCCTTTATATACAAGTTTCCACCAAAATCAGAGGCATTGTGCAAATCAAATTCATTGGGAGGCATTGCAAAGTGATTAGGAGTGCATCGTGCGTGTTTGGAGTGAGTTGGAGGTAGTGTCCAAGAGCGCAGCGCATATACACAGGGGCACGGCGCACACAGAGGGCGGGCACACATAGAGCCACCCCTCAGTTCATTTTTTCAACGGGCGCGACTCACACCCAAGGTGCAGCGCACTAGGTTTTGCACGCGGTGCACACCCACAAAGGGCCCAAACCGTGCCAATTTTCCTCAAATTTCTTGTGAAGCCCATCAAATTGACAGGTAAGCTCTATGACATGACTTTTTCATCAAAGTTTATAAATGATATGGTGGTTTATGGCTATGTTTGAATGCAAAAAAACTCATAAAATCAACCACAAGAAAGCACCAAAGGCCATTGTTGCTAGGGTTGCATAATTACGGTATTGAGGCCAAGGTTCCATTTTCACCCACCATTTTCCCTCACCTACCATTTTTCCCTATCCCCCCTTTCTCATTTTTTCTATTATCCCTACCCTAAAACACTACCAAACCCTATTCCCTTTCCCCTCCTCTTATTTGTCAACATAAAACCCCAAAACCCTACCCTATCAAATACCCAACCCCCCTACATATCCCTAAACAAACTTCTCCCCATAACACCTATTCCCATCACATTACTCCCCTCCTAATACTCCCTTTTGTTTCATTGCTCCCCTTGGTGGCAGATATCACAAAGCACCCAGCTTCACACCATCATCAAATGGAAACCTAAGTATAGTACACACAGCAGTCATGGCATCACAGCATTCATCAGAGTATGTGATGGAGACACAAAGTGACTTATCCTCGAAAGAGCAGGCTCCCAGGAGACATCACAAGAGTGGCAAACATGTTAGGGATGAGCCCACTACCCTCACTAAATTACAAGCATGCCCTCTTGCCATGTCATGCTTCCAACACCTATCATGTTTTGAATTTTGTCAAAGGGTGGCAAATGCTAGAGTTCATCATGAGTTGGCCCGTCTTTTTGTGCTTCACCTACATGGAGGTCAGTCTATTTTGGCCATGGTCACCTTCACATTGACACCCGAAATTATCTCAGTGGCAACAGGCATACCAAATGCTGGAGAACAATGGCATAAGAAGAAGAAGTTGGATAGGAAACACTATGAGCCTTACATTAAGGCCAGATTCTTGAGTCAGCTCACAAGATTCTTCCCTTTCAGATACTTGAAAGATGAGTATGCTCCATTCATGAAATTGATCATGAAGTAATTCAGCCGTGAGGGGAGGCTTTCTTGACTATATGCCTATCACATCAGGTTGCTCATGCACTTTACCAGGGTGAGGATGATGAACCTCCCATTTTTCATATGCATGAACATAGAGAGGATGAACACCTTCATGTAGCATAAGACCCCTCAACAGCAGCTTAATAGTGTTTATCACTTTGCGCTTATCCGGATTTTGGTAGAACATCAGTTGGGATTGCAAGGCATTGCTTGGGAGGACTTCATCTCCGGTGACCTCTTCAGCACTTCACAGGTACTATCAGAGCTAGAGCATGGGATAGGTGGTGCTTCTCATCAGTATGAGCACCATGAGACCACGACTATGCCAGTATTCGTGACATACCAGAGAGGTAGTAGGCACTTGTTTGCAGCAGCAAAGCGAGTGTTATCTCCACCCAGGGTGGAATAGGCCTCGCTTCCGGCATCAACTACACAGGTACAGGACAAGGGGAAGAAGCCCATGCATGATGAGGGGCCATCAGGTGAACAGGAGGCCAATTTCATCCTCATTCACGATGATGATGCAAATGTGGAGAGTGCCCGACTTAGGATGACTATTCAGGAGCAGAACAAGGAGATCCAAGACTTGTCACTCAATGTTGAGAGGGAAAAATGGATCCTCAAGTATCTGGAGTAGAGGAACAAGCAACTTGAGGACCAGCATGAGATCATGGAGCTGCAAAGCATCCGTGAGAATCGAAAAGCTACCCAACAAAGGAGGATCGAGCTCACTACCTTGGAGCAAGAGATCAACAATGACCATGAGTCCTAGCTAGAGCGGATCAATATTCACCTGGAGAGACTGCTGGAATAGGCCAACAGAGACAAAACCATACTAAGGAGGATGGTTTATCATTATAGGGCACCGAACATGAGTGCAAAGGCCCGGATAAGGAACTTGAAGGCAAAATTGAGCAAAGCAAAAAAAGAGGCAAAAGAGCAAGATCAACTTCAAATGTTGGCTGAATCTTCTGTGGCCTAGCATAGTGCCTCTTACAGAACCTCCAGCCCAAATTTCAAGAAATTTGGAACAATTTTGGTCACATGGTAATTTTTTGGTCAAAACACAGGTTTTTTCTCCTCGTGCGCTGCGCCACTGGCGCGGCGTGTAGGATTGGCAGCTCCAAATGACAAATGGCTTGAATTTTTGGATTTAGCATGCAAAATCATGACTACTGGTGCTTGGGAAAGAAATTTGGGCATGATTTGAGTCTCCAGGAGGTCACAAACACCCAAGAAATGACCTCTCTACCCCTATTTTGACACACGGGAAGCAGTCTTGGGAGAATGAATATTTGGAGGGGCAAATGAGCACCGAATTCAAAATCCCACTTGGATTCGAAAGTAGACAGGATAGGCGTTCCAACAAGCACACTTGGGCACATTTTGGACTCCTGAAAGTGCCTAAAAATAGGCTCCAAAGTGGCGCGGCGCATATAGGAAAAAAGGCCCACTTTATCTCTATTTCGCGAAATTTCGATTTGCGACTTCTCCAAAGTGGGCCAGCTCATCTACACTTCACTATTTTGGCACCTAAGGTGGCATTTAAAGTATTTTCACTCCATATTGGCTTCTATCCAAGTGGCAAAGGAAGGCAAATAGTCACCCAAGCCATTTGTCATGTTTGTAACGCTGCACCTGTAGCTAATGGTTGGCTTTCCACCTCCATTTTGTAATGATTCGAGTAAATCCCCAACCCTTGGGCGTTTTATCTCTTCATGGCACATTCTATATATTGTATGCAAACTATTTGCAAAGGGTTCGTTGGCTTGTAACTTCCGGGAGACTGTGGGAAAGAAACTCTGTTTCTTCATTGTATATTTTGAGAGAGGATTAATGAAAGGTAGCGGCTCTGTTTCATGAAATTCATGTGGTTGTGAGCATAGAAAATGTGTCTCTTATGTTTCATATGTATTTCGTTATGTTTCATAGTTCATTTCATATTCATTTCCAGTGAAATTTTCCAAGTTAGATAAGTTAGAATTCAATTTTATTGCTCTACCCGTGGGAAAATTTCATGTTCAGTGTTCTTTCTTCTATTGAAAAGGATTCATGTGCATATGCCCTTCTCACCCTCCTAAGCAATCTATCCATTCCATGCTATTTAAAACTAAATTGCTAGGCTTTTCGCCTATCTTGAATCACAAAGTAATATGTGCCTTTGTATTTCATCCTCTGTTCATTGCGGTCCGTTTGTCCCATACCATCCCAGAAACAAAGTCATTCATAAAAATCGCTTCTTGTATCCATATTTACTTACTAGCCTAAGATCAATATTTCACTGTAAGTCATCTCAGACCGTTTCGTTTATCTATTCACTGAGCATGACTCGGAGAGAGCCGTCTTTTGTTCTGGTAGGCTAGCTACCAGACTGAGCGTGGTTTGTGGTTACCCTAAATTTCGCCTTCCTTCAGCCTAAGGCAGATTTAGGTGCTAACAGCTGGTGCAAAGGAGATTGGTCGATGCAGATATATTTTATGGTTGATTGATGGATCCAGTATGAAAATTTATGAAGCATGGTCCCTTGAAGAAAAGAGAAGGTTTTAGCCTTCTGTAGGCCGGCACCTACGTACTAGTAAACATATCCGCTAGTACAAGAGCTAGGGGTTGTTGTAGCCTTCTGTAGGTAGAAGCTTGCGTATTGGTATAAGACTGTACCATTAGAAAAATTGTAAAAATAAGTTTCTAATTTGAAAAGAAGATAGAGATGATTGCAGCAGGTGGTTTTCACCCTCATTAGGTTTCCACCTTACATCTTGTGTTCTTGTGTGTGATTGTCTGTTTTATTTTTATTGCACCTCGTTATTGTTTATATGGTTTTGATGCACTAATTAAAGATCAACATATGATGAATTAACTAAATCATAAGTTTGCCAGATATACTCTAGTTGCCTTAAACACAGTTGCGTATACACGCGAGTTCCATTAACTTGAGTAGCGTATATGAATCTAATTATGGAAATGAAAAATTATTGACATGCTAATACTGAGTCACCCCCCTCTCAGTATTATTTCCAATAATTGGTATTAGAGAAGGTCCTTCAGAAGAAGCTTGATTGCTTGAAGGAAGACCCATCATCATGAGTAACCACGAAAGAGAGGGATCCATCAAACCACCAATCTTTGATGGGAGCAACCTCGTTTATTGGAAGGTAAGAACCACAACTTATCTTCAATCTCTTGGAACAGATGTCTAGGAAATTGTGGAAGGAGGATATACATTTCCATCAGCAATTCCTACAGATGCAGCAAATAAAAATAAATATGAAACCAATGCCAAGGCTATCAATAAATTATTAGGGAGTCTGTCACAATTAGAATTTGTCAAAGTTATGTAGCTCAAGCCAAAGAAATATGGGACAAGATCATTATAAGCTATGAAGGAGACACTCAAGTAAAATGTGCAAAACTACAAACTCTCAGAATTCAATATGAAACTCTCAAAATGCACAATGATGAAAGTATAGCTACTTACTTCTTACATATAGATGAGATTGTTAATTTCATGAAGAATTTGGGTGAAGAGATAAAAGAAGTTACTTTAGTTGAAAAGGATTTAAGATCCTTGCCTACTAAGTTTGAATCAAAAGTATCTGCCATAGAAGAAAAGCAAGATCTTCAGGCTATTATTATGAAACAGCTACACAGAATCTTAACTGCTTTCAAAATGAGAAAAGGAGGTCCATCAGATATGGGAGAAGCCAAATTTAAAGTTTCAGGAAGAGGAGAACTCAATGAATCAGGACATATTTCAAAAGGAGAGGAAGAAGCAAACTTTGTCAAGAACCTTCAATGGGGTTCTGGAAGATTCAGAAGTAAACTACCTTTCAAATGTTTTTCTTGTGGAAGAGTCGGTCATTATGCTACCAAATGTCCTCATAAAGATAAGCTTGATAAAGGTAAAGAATCGGTAAAATGGAATAGAAAACAAAGTGCAAGTAAGAAGAGCTACTATACACATGAAGATAGCAATGGTTTATCAATTAGTGATGAAGATGAAAATAGTAATGACTATAGACTTCTCATGGCTTTTGAAGATGATTATTTCTTGGATGCTTTAGATGAATATGACCTTTATGAAGAAATCTCTAAACTCAAAATATATTTAGAAGAAAAGAATATGATTATAGATACTTTAACATTCCAACTTGCTGAAAGAGAAAAACACAACGAAAAACTAGAATGTGAAATTGTGGGTCTAAGAAAGGATATTGAGAAAAAAAAGCTCTCAATCTTAGATTTTCTAAAGGATTAGAAACCTTATATGAAATTATCAAAGTGTATCATTCTCCTTTGATAAATACAGGTCTTGGATATTGATCTGAAAATGGAATGTACTTGTTTAAGGGTGCAAGGTATCAATTTTCCATAATTTCAAATGTGAGTTATACACTCCAAGTGACCTCTAAAAAGGTGAAAACTTCTTATTTCTTATAGAGAGATAGACTGTAGGGGCATTCACCAGACATGTCACCTCTAAAGAGAGGATGGGTTCCAGAGGCTACCTGACCCTCTACAGGCTCTGCCTAAAGAAATAACAAAGTAAACACTTAGAAGTCTTTGACATACATATACTTGAAGTTTGATGTCTTGCGGAATAAGACAAATAACTTTCTGCAGCTGAATAGGTGATTATGTGTGTATGCAAGTTATGTATATTTGTTGTTTTACACTTTATATTAGTTTTGTTTAGCATGTCACCTTCAGCAATTAAAGACATCAAAATGATAAAGCAGTTCACCCCTTCTGGGCTACATCTGCTAGACCAAGCCTCTCAAACTAGGCTTGTCCTCTTGTATTAAAAATGCTACAAAGGCTAATATAAGAATATTAGTGTCTCAAAAGACGGATATGACAGTAAATACAGAATCAGAAGATAGGAATTAGCTAAACATGCTCTTTCCCAAACACTAAACAGTGAAACTGTACCTCATACAACACTTTCCCCAATTGGCCCTGGTGGTCCTTTAATCTTGCATGGAGAATTTCGAGGTGAAAATGAACTCAATTGGTTCTGAAACCTTTTCCATTAGACTCAGAAGATTTGAAAATAGCAGACATAGGCTTTTGAATCACCAAAAATGGATGAACATAGCCCCTAAACAGCTCAAGCACTGAAGAAAGCTTCCCTGAAGCTAAACAGTGAGAAGAATGCCTCAAAGGCAAAACGAGCTATAGAAATGGATTCAGAATGCTGAAAAACTTCAGGAATGATCTTCGTTCCACATTCAATGGCTGCACAATTCCCAATGCAGCTCCCAAACTGATATGGCCCTTGTGGCTCCTGGAACATCCACGAAGCAAAACCAATTGCAAACGACCTCAAATGGCTGTGAAACCTGTGCCAATGGCTTCAGAAGGTCGAAGAGACCTAAGATAAAAAAATAAAAAAATCGTCCAAAAAGGACTTTCCTAGCCAAAGTTATGGCTCATTAAAGTTTCTCCAGTCTACCCCTAGAAAAACTCTAGATAAAACTGGCTAACTGCGAGATAACCCCGACAAATAGGAAATTTCACCATTTTTGGAGTGCTCCGCCAAAAACTCCGCCAACTTGACTGTCAAGTAACTGCCAATAAATCCCGCATGTGACCGGAAATCTCGGGCTGGTAGTTTGTATTGGAGTTCGTGCCAGCGGTTAAGGGTTTAGGCCCACGATTTTGGGCATGTTGTCACATGTATGGGGGCTAGCCATTAGGGGCTGGCCCCCTTGGGGCCCCGCCCAAATGAAGTTTAAACTTCATAAAATATTTGCGCCACCCTTGTGCCAAGTCCTTCCACTGTGGTCCAGTGGTAAGACGTAGGTTTAGCTGTGGGCAAGTCGCAAGTTCAAACCGCTGGACCTCCAAAATTTTTGACATATGCACATATATGCTGACGTCATCCCTGGCCACATGGTAGTATTTTGATTCGTTGCCCAAAAGGAATATTCTGTGGAATAATCTTTTTTTAAATTTTTTTGAAAAAATTCAAAAATTAAGAGTCATTGGGCGATTTTGTTTTTGGCATAACTTCTGCATACGGAGACCGTTTTTTGAACCGTTCATGGCGCCGGAATTGGGAAGATGAGCTCTATCTAGTAGTTTAGGTCCAAACCGATTTTGATCACTTTCATTTTTGACCATTTTACAACACTTGGTCATGAGCTCCTGATCACACCTCCCAAATGAGAAGGCTTTTGGTCCCCAAAAGCTTATTGAATCTCTGACCTGAACTGTACAACACTTGAGGAACATAAATATCCTTTTGCATTCATCCAAAAGAGCATACTAATGCCAAAATGTCCTGCCTTGCCAACTGTCGTCATGGTGACTTTTTGTTGCACAAGCCAAGTACTCGTCGAATCCCGACCAAGCTTGTACGCCAGACAAACTGAAAATTTGCAGAAACCAGCAATGAAACTTGCTGATGTATGGGCTGAAATCTTCCTCTGAACATGTGGGCTTGCCAACTGTCACAATGCCCATCCATGGCACCTCCGCTCCAGAAGAAGAGCTGCCTCCCAAATGAGAAGGATTTTACCGGCTGTAGCATGCTGAATGTACTACAAATGCTCATCCCGAAATCTTGGGATACTTGCTGCAAAAACTTCTCAAACGAAGTAGAGACCCATGCTGAAACTTGAGCCCTCTTTGCTTACATGCTTTTCCAACTCATGGGATTGTGCACTGCTTTGCACCAAATTCTTTCCCTTCACCAAATGACACCAAAGGTATCTTGGGCAACAAGAAAACCATCAACAAAAATTTGTCCTGAAATATGCTGAACAATGGACTCAACCATCAACATAACAAGTGTGTACACAACCGACACAAGTCGACAAAACATGTGCACCACAATCGACACAAGTCGACAACATAAGTGGCACAATCGACAATGTAAAAGTATGCTCACAAGCGACACTAGTCGACCAACAACAAGATACATTTACAAACACCTATGCATGTATCATGTACAATGAACTATATACAGTTCGACAAATACACCTACAACATCTATGTACAGGTGTAACCTCAACTCTTCTTTTGCAAAGACCAACAGGTACATCAACCCAATAAAAACACATATGGGTGACAAGAGCTGAAATGAAATGCATTGTTGCAAAACTAGTGAGCATTATACTCATCTTTTACCATCCTGCAACTTGCATTCCCTTAACAAAGAAATGCATTCAATCAAAAGACATGCAACTTTAATTGGATAAGAATTCTAACCATTTCTTACCAATCCATTTCAAAGGCGCTTCCTTTAACTGCACATCGATATCAACATGTGTATGATCCTGACACATATCAATGATGGAAACTTCCTTCCCATTCTTGCCACACTCTTTCTCCAATTTCTTCAACTTTCATGGAAGCATTGTTGGATTCAGAGTCCAACACCTTTCAGCAGTATGTCCTTGCTTATGGCAATAAGTGCAACACATGCTTATCTTCTTGATAGCATAATTTGCATTGTTCAATGGAAATTTGGCTTCTTGCCTCCTGTTAGAGTCAGTATTTGCAGCCTTCTTCCAGTGATTAGACATGCTCTTACACAAGTGATTTTAAGGTGTCAAGGTCAAATTTTATCATTTCAGTGAGTCTTCAAGTAAAATTTGGTCACTAGGCATTAGGTCTGAGGTTTGATTTTACCCTTGTCAAAGTTGTCCAAATGACATTCTATGTCACTATTCAGCTGAGTCTACCATCATTTAAAGGGTTGTCATCATCATGTCAAGTTCCATTGGTTCATTTCACACCTTGTTCATGTTTCAGTTGTGCCTAGGCAAGGTTCATTTCCCTCCCCTAGGGTTTTGAAGCTCATTTCTCTTGGATGGTCAAATCATCGGAAAACTTGTATCTTGATGTTCATACACCTTCCCCTATCCCTAAAATACCTTATCAAACACTTCCCATCATTGAGATCTCCCAAATTCCTCATTTTTGCATAAACCCTAGTTTCTTGTTACAACTTGGCAATTTTCTATGGTTGGACCTGTGTTTTGCCGTTTTGGACCCCTTCCCCTCACTCAATTTCTGAGATTCCACTTTTCCCTGCTTCCTATCATCCCTCCACACTTGCCAAAATTTCCTCAAGAACTTAGAAGCTCCCTATCCCCTTCATTCCACTTCATTCCGGAAGATCCCTTGTCCCACACATCGCGATATGTTTCACTCAAATGATGTTTCTGAGCATTGGAAGATGAATTTGGAAAAACTGAGAGAGGTTTTTATTGAAAGCAGACCACGGAAGAAAAACCTCCTTTACGTTTTACACAGATGTCATGGTTCTAAGGAAATGTCAAAAATACAATTGTCCCAGGAGAATTGATGCACCTCTGGAGCGACCTCGGGAAAACCAAGTTTTCTCCCAGTTCAGTTTGCCAAATGACTTGCTTGATGATCCAAATGATACCTAGACACAAAAAGATTTCCAATGAGCTATCATGATCTCAATTTGGAGTTGAGGAAGGCATTCAAAAATTGACTGTAACAGCACTCTGCCTTTAGGCAGCCTCATTTGGCACAGTTCGACCAGTCTTGGGCAATTTTATTTTTGATAGAGAAAATGAACTCCAAATCGACAAATTCCAGTTGAAGTGGAAAGTAGACACAAATAGATTTCCATTGAGCTATCCTGAGCTCAATTTGGGGTTGAGAAATACATTCAAACGTTGCCCGCAATAGCACTCTGCCTTGAGGCAGCCTCATCTGGCACAGTTTGATTAGTCTTGGGAGATTTGATTTTTGACATAGCAAATAAGCTTCAAATCAAAAACTTCTAGTGGTATTTGAAATTCAATAGAACAGGCTTTCCAACAAGCTATCATGTGCTCAATTTGGACATTGCGAAGGCCTCCAAAAGTCACCTGGAAACGAGCGCGATGCACAGAAGGAGGAGCGTGATGGTTTTATAAATATCTTCACTCCATATGGTCAGTAATACAAGTGGCAAAGGAAGGAAAAGGGTTACCCAAGCCATTTGTAATGTTTGGGGTGCTACACCTGTAGCTGATGGTTGGCTCTCCACCTTCATTTGGTGACCCTTGGTCGTTCTATCTCTTCATAGCACATTCTATATATTGTATGCAAACCATTTGCAAAGGAAGTTGGTGGGTTGGCTTGTAACTTCTAGGAGACTGTGGGAAAGAAACTTTGTTTCTGCATTGTATATTTTTATAGAGAATTAATGAAAGGCATCAGCTCTGATTCATGAGATTCATGTGGTTGTGATTGTAGCAAATGTGCCTCTTATGTTTCATATGTATCTTGTTATGTTTCATAGTTCATTTCATATTCATTTCTGGTGAAATCTTTCGAGTGAGATCAGGTAGAATTCAATTCTATTGCTCTACCTGTGGGAAAATTTCATGTGCAGTGTTTCATTCTTCTGTTGAAAAGGATTCATGTTGTCCATGCCCTTTTCACCTTCTTAATCAATCTCTCCATTTCTTTGTTATGTTCCATAGTTTCATTTCGTATCCATCTCTGGTGAATTTTTTCGAGTGAGATCAGGTAGAATTCAATTCTATTGCTCTACCTGTGAGAAAATTTCATGTACAGTGTTCATTCTTCTATTGAAAAGGATTCATGTCACCCATGCCCTTTTCACCTTCTTAATCAATATTTCCATTCCTCCACATCTTAAAACTAAAGTTGCTATGCTTTCCGCCTATCTTGCCTCACGAAATAATCTGTGCCTTCATGTTAAGTTCTTTGTTCATTGAGGTCCAGTGGTCCCATAACATCCCAAAAACATAGTCATTCATAAAAATCACTCCTTATATTCATTTTCACTTACTAGCCTAAGACAAATAGTTCACTGTAAGTCATCTCAGGCCATTTCATTTACTTATTCACTGAGTGTGACTCGGAGAGAGCCCTCTCCTGTTCTGGAAGGGCTAGCTACTAGACTGAGCGTGGTTTGTGGTTACCCTGAATTTTGCCTTCTTTCAGCCTGAGGTGGATTTAGGTGTGAACATAGTGGCGACTCTGCTAGGGATAAAAATGGTTTGCTTGAAGATTGTTTTTCCCCAGGACATATCTCAAGTTCAGATCTGATGGTTGATGGTGAAAAATGATCAGACATAAGAAGACGACTGAAATCATTCACCTGGTGACTCCATTCACTGAAGAAACCAACAATCGGTGCTTCATGGTGACTCCACTGTAGAGATGTCAGTAGCTTTGAGATGTTTTTCAAGATGGATCGGATTGCAAGAAGATACGCTCCCATGAGCCGAGATCACATCCCAGGCTTCCAAAATAAAATGCCGAAGGTAGATTGGTCAAAGAATCTGCCTATGTTTAAAGATGATGGTAAGAAGGGCGTTGCTTTACATCTTGTTCGATTTCACATGCATATTCGCAAGTTGAAGGTTGATTTTCCTGAAGATTGCTTAATGAAGATATTCATGGCCACTCTAGAAGGCAAAGCCCAATCTTGGTATGAAAACTTGTTCGCTGCTTGTATTTACAGTCTAAAGGATTTTCATGACCTGTTCATTGAAAGATATAAAGACTCTTATCCATCATTGGATCTAGTTCATGATTGTTGCGAGCATGCTTATGGTTTTATTGAGAGACTTGAAAAATATTATGGGGAGGATAATTTATGATCATTGGATCATGGAAGCCCTGTATGAAATTCACTTTCAGTAGCATAAAGACGATCATGAAAATTTGCAGCATGACCAAGATTGTAGTACGGTGGAAAATAAAGGAATTTTTCATCTTGATAGTCAACATGAATTACATGAAATGGATCAGCAGTATGAGGAAAATTTATATACTCCTTCGCTTGAAAATATTGAAGACAATCATTGTTTGACCAAAAGGAAACAAAGGGTCTTATCTCCTTTGTCTGAAGAAGAGACAGATCAGCTCTTGCAAGGTCATGTTCCAGCTCAAGCTAAAGCAGATTTGCAGTGCACACATGGTCAAGAAAGTGTTGGTGAAACTTCTTTCTCTTTTGAAAAGGATGACAATCCGGTAAACATCTTAATAGATCAACAAGTTGAAGAATTCCATATGGCTGAAAGTGATGAAATAAAAAGTGTCATTTCAGATTCGTCCATAGAAGAAGACAAAGTTTTGGGTCCAAATGTTCTCATGTCATCAGAACAAAGCCTTCATGAAGAGGTAATCCAATCAGCTCATGGACAGCAAGATGAAAACTTTGTTCAAGTAAGTGAAAATTTTTCTTTGGATGAATTTATGGTAGATGATAAAAGTGTTAGTCTTGGGTTTCAAGAATCATCCGAAGTTGCTTTTCTCATGATTGATGAATGTGATGAATGTAATGAGAATATGGTTGTCATATCATGTCAAGATGATCAAAAATATATTTAGACTGTAGAAGACCAGAGCAATCAAAATTGCCATTCAGATTCTTCTTCATATGTCTCATGTCTTGAAATTATCTTTCAAGAGGAAATCAGCTCATCTACTGGTTCAAAATATTTTGAGGACCAGGAACATATTGAAGTACATCATGAAGGAAGATCAGAATCAAAAGAAAAATACATCTTGTTTCTTCAGCAGGGGGTAAATCTTCATGTTTTTTATGATCCAATGGCAAATCTGTTATAGTCAGCAGTGAAGGTCATTATTGCAGTATTCAGTGATGAAGGAGATCATGGCCAATTATGTTTTTGGATGCCCAGTTACCAACATCAATTGTTGACCAGAAGATCTGATTGGAAGAATCATTCAAGAAGCCATCTTCTTGATTGGTTACATTGGCAGTTTGATATAGTTTGATGATATATAGTCTTTTAAAAAAATAAAGGTGGTCATGTACTACCACCAAGCTTTAAGTTTTAAGTTCAGTCAAGTTTTTTTAGTCATGTCAGTTTGCATTGAGTCAGTTTGAGTCAAGTTTCATGTCAATAAATTGAGTCATGTCGGAATAATGGACTCCATAGCACAATGGACAAAAGGCATTGTATAGCTCTTCCAGAGATCTGTTATTCTTGGCACCTCGAAGGAGCTACCATCCCCCATTGGAGCCAATGTTAGAGTCAGTCTTTGCAGCCTTCTTCCAGTGATCAAACATGCTCTTACATAAGTGATTTTAAGGTGTCAAGGTCAAATTTTATCATTTCGGTGAGTCTTCAAGTAAAATTTGGTCACTAGGCATTAGGTCTGAGGTTTGATTTTACCCTTGTCAAAGTTGTCCAAATGACATTCTATGTCACTATTCAGTTGAGTCTACCATCATTTAAAGGGTTTTCATCATCATGTCAAGTTCCATTGGGTCATTTCACACCTTTTTCATGTTTCAATTGTGCCTAGGCAAGGTTCATTTTCCTCTCCTAGGGTTTTCAAGCTAATTTCTCTTGGATGGTCAAATCATAGAAAAACTTGTATCCTGATGTTCATACACCTTCCTCTATCCCTAAAATACCTTATCAAACACTTCCCATCATTGAGATCCCAACAATTCCTCATTTTTGCATAAACCCTAGTTTCTTGCTACAACCTGGGAATTTTCTATGGTTGGGCCTGTGTTTTGCCTTTTTGGACCCCTTCCCCTCACTAAATTTCTGAGATTCCACTTTTCCCTACTTCCTATAATACCTCCACACTTCCCAAAATTTACTCAATAATTTAGAAGCTCCCTATCCCCTTCATTCCGCTTCATTCCGGCAAATCCCTTGTCCCACACATCGGGATATGTTTCACTCAAATGATGTTTTTGAGAAATGGAAGATGAATTTGGAAAAACTGAGAGAGGTTTTTGTTGAAACAAAAATAGAAAAGAAAAACCTCCTTCACTTTTTAAACAAGTGTCATGGTTATGAAGAAATGTCAAAAATACAATTGTCTCGAGAGAATTGATGCACCTCTGGAGCGACCTCGGGAAAATCAAGTTTTCACCCAGCTCGGTTGGCCAAATGACTTACTTGATGATCTAAACGATAACTAGACGCACATATATTTCCAATGAGATATCATGATCTCAATTTGGAGTTGAGGAAGGCATTCACAAATTGACTGTAACAACACTCTTCCTTTAGGCAGCCTCATTTGGCACAGTTCGACCAGTCTTGGGAGATTTGATTTTTGACAGCGCCCATGAACTCCAAAGCGAAAAATTCTAGTTGGATTGGAAAGTAGACACAAACATATTTCCATTGAGCTATTCGGAGCTCAATGTTGGGTTGATAAAGACATTCAAAAGTTTCCCGCAACAGCACTCTGCCTTGAGGCAACCTCATCTGGCACAGTTTGACTAGCCTTGGGATATTTGCTTTTTATCAGAGAAAATCAACTCCAAATAAAAAACTTCTAGTGGGATTGAAAATCAAACAGAATAGGATTTCCAACAAGCTATCCTTCACTCAATTTGGACATCAGGAAGGCCTCCAAAAGTCACCTGGAAAAGAGTGCAACACACAAGAGGAGGAGCGCGGCGGTTTTATAAATATCTTCACTCCATATGGTCAGTTATACAAGTGGCAAAGGAAGGAAAAGGGTTACCCAAGCCATTTGTCATGTTTGTGGTGCTACATCTGTAGTTGATGGTTGGCTCTCCACCTTCATTTGGTGAGCCTTGGTCGTTCTATCTCTTCATAGCACATTCTATATATTGTATGCAAACCATTTGCAAAGGAAGTTGGTGGGTTGGCTTGTAACCTCTGGGAGACTATGGGAAAGAAACTTTGTTTTTGCATTGTATATTTTTATAGAGAATTAATGAAATGCATCAGCTCTGATTCATGAGATTCATGTGGTTGTAAGTGTAGCAAATTTGCCTCTTATGTTTCATATGTATCTTGTTATGTTTCATAGTTCATTTCATATTCATTTCTGGTGAAATTTTTCGAGTGAGATCAGGTAGAATTCAATTCTATTGCTCTACCTGTGGGAAAATTTCATGTGCAGTGTTTCATTCTTCTATTGAAAAGGATTCATATTGTCTATGCCCTTTTCACCTTCTTAATCAATCTCTCCATTTCTTTGTTATGTTCCATAGTTTCATTTCGTATCCATCTCTGGTGAAATATTTCGAGTGAGATCAGGTAGAATTCAATTCTATTGCTCTACCTGTGGGAAAATTTCATGTACAATGTTCATTCTTCTTTTGAAAAGGATTCATGTCGCCCATTCCCTTTTCACCTTCTTAATAAATCTTTCCATTCTGCCACATCTCAAAACTAAAGTTGCTATGCTTTCCACCTACCTTGCCTCACGAAATAATCTGTGCCTTTATGTTAAGTTCTCTGTTCATTGAGGTCCAATGGTCCCATAACATCCCAGAAGCATATTCATTCATAAAAATCTCTCCTTATATTCATTTTCACTTACTATCCTAAGACAAATAGTTCATTGTAAGTCATCTCAGGCCATTTCATTTACTTATTCACTGAGTGTGACTCGGAGAGAGCCCTCTCCTGTTCTGATAGGGCTAGCTACCAGACTGAGCGTGGTTTGTGGTTACCCTGAATTTTGCCTTCTTTCAGCCTGAGGCAGATTTAGGTGCTAACACCTCCTTTCCTTCAAAAGTTTCCTATATGTTGCCATTCTTTTCCAACATGTAGAAACACTATGGTTAACCAAACCACAAAAAGAACATGCAATTCTTTTCCAATGCTTATGTGGAAATTTACCATGTTTTACATGATCAAAGGAAATATGATTGAAATCAAATTTATACCTTTCTCTTTCACCTTCATTACTTTCATGAGGAGGTGAATCAAATGAAGAAGAAGCTCCTTTTGGAACACCATCAATCCCTTCAATGGTTTTAGAGCTTCCACAATTCTCTTGTTCAAGTGCATGCTTATGCACACCTTCTTCTTGCAAGGTATGTTTCAAACTATTGCATTCCTCAAGGATGCAACCTTTACAACCTTGAGATAGAGAACTTGAAATGAAACTCCTTCCAGGAACTGTTCCAATTGCCTTCATGGCTACTTTGGAAATTTATCCATAAGATTTTCCATAGCCAAGACCCAAATTCTTAGGCCTTACCTCAACCATTATTGGCTCAACTATACCCTGTGCATGTTTGCCCAATCCTTTTCCTTCATATCCCATTTTGGACATCAACTTAGACCCTATGCCTCTGGTATGTTTCTCAAAAGAACCAATATAAACATTCTTATAATAATTTGAAGGCAAACTAGAATTGTTTACCTCTTCTTCAAGCTGATACTTGGCTAAGGCTTCTTTGGCAACAAGGAGTTATGTCTCCAACTCATGCATCCTTTCCAGATTCATGTTTGCAATATGAAGTTGGCCTTCTATTTATTGCAATTGGTCAGAAAGCAACTGCTTCTCTTCCCTCATGGCCAAAAATTGTGCATGAAGCTTAACACTTTCTCTTTGATCCTCAATTAGAATCTGCACCATGTCCTTCACCTTAATGAACTCATTCTTCATGTCATTATTGAAGAATTTTGTTAAGGAGGAAACTTCACTTGTGGAAGAAGTTGACATTATGTAAATGGTCAATTAAACAAACGAAACTTCCAAATAAGAGTTCTCAAAGCTTTCAATCAAATGACAAGCTTTAACCAAATGTCAAACAAAAAACCCCTTCTTATTCTAGCAACCATTTGGAACACATAACACAGTCAATCTCTTACACTGCTTTAACACCTTTTGCACAAACAAATGCTCAACCCAAGCTCTGATAGCATTTGCTCTGAAAATGGAATGTACTTGTTTAAGGGTGCAAGGTGTCCATTTTCCATAATTTCAAATGTGAGTTATACACTCCAAGTGACCTCTAAAAAGGTGAAAACTTCTTATTTCTTATACAGAGATAGACTGTAGGGGCATTCACCGGACATGTCACCTCTAAAGAGAGGATGAGTTCCAGAGGCTACCTGGCCCTCTATAGGCTCCGCCTAAAGAAATAACAAAGTAAACACTTAGAAGTCTTTGACATACAGATACTTGAAGTTTGATGTCTTGCGGAATAAGAGAAATTGTTGGACACCTAATCCTAAATGGGTTAGTGTGGAAGCCGAATGGACAAAAGGAGTCCAAGAGACCTTGGGATGTGAATCCCAACGGTCACATAATGTACTATAAATGTATATCATTTGTCAATAAAAGAGTACTGCATGATTTATCTTTCTTATTTGTTCTCGCTCTCCATGTGTGTTTAACATGGTATCAGAGCAGGCGTATTCCTGCCCTACATAATTAATTTGAGCCATTTACTTTATGGCCTCTCTGTGCAGTTTATTTATGCCATAAATTTCATGAATATTTTATCATGAATATTTATTCAGCTAAATTTTAGCTGCAACCTGTTAAAACTACTACCTGCGTTTCTCCTCCATATAATTAGCTGCTTTTGTCCTGAAAATTTTATGCCTGAAATCCGCTGCTGACTGACATCTCTGACCTCTGCCTATGTCCTTCCAGCGCTGCTCTGCCTCTGTCCTGACATAACCTGTGCTCTGCTCCATATTCCATTGCCTGCACATTCCATTGCCTGCACATATATGCATTGGTGCCTCTACATATGTTTTTAATTGTTTAACGCCTTATGCATAACCGTCCAAGCTCATTCCACCATGTTCAAACTGTTCTGGAGCGTTTGACAGTGTTATTTTTTCATGTGTTTCTATGAATGTTGCCACTATAACTCCTGTCAGTTCTGCCCTAAAGCCTGCCAGAACTTGAGCATTTTCTCTCTATATGAAGCTGAAATCAATTTTAATTCTGGGTGGTGTACATGCCAAGCTCCAGCGTTGAATTCTCTGCATTGAATGCTGAAGCATCTCTGTGAAGTATTGAAGACCGTGCAATGAATGGAGGAAGATTCTCTGTGTTGAATAGTTTAACCATTGAATTGAGCATTGATTCTGTGCATAAATCCTGTATGTGCGTTTTGAGAGCTGTGTGGAATACAAAACGTTGAATGTACGCTGGTGACTTGCGACAGCCGAGTTCGTGCTCTCTATATGCATTGGCTTTGGTTCATCACTGGTTCATGTTATATTAATGCTGGTTCGTATATATATTGGTAGTTTAGCACTGCTGTCGGTTGTATTAACGCTGTGGTTCAATTGGACGTTTCTTCACAAGTTTAACTTGCAGTTTTTTCACCATCCATACTAACACTTCTTTTGAGATCTCGAAGTAGAAGAGCCAAGTCCACAGTAAATGCAATGCGATCATCATTATGACTAGAAATCATGTACTCATCAAAAAGTACTTCCTTTTTGGATTGACCAATGGCTTGTACACCGTCTGTGTTGAGAACATTATGCAAAAGTATGACATGATCTCTGGTCGGAGACATTGCAACAGATCATAATCTTGGAATTTACACCGAGAGTAGCAGAGAGGACCTCTTGGAAAATCTGGACGCCATTGTCCATATTGCAGCCAGCACCGTGTTTGATGATAGATATGATATTTCTTTGAATGTCAACACAAAGGGAGCTGAGAATATTGTCCAATTCGCTAAACGATGCCGTAAACTTCAAATCCTCCTGCACGTCTCCACTGCTTACGTAGTGGGAACTAAAAGTGGAAGAATCATAGAAAGTCTTCTAATGTTGGGGGACTCTATAACGACCGGCAAAGCACTTGAGAACAATAGCGGTCCACCTCTCGTGTTAGATATTGAAGCTGAATTTGTATCCATTGTGTATGGTAGATTTAGAGGTAAATTTCACAATATTGAAATGCCTTCATGTCATGATAAGTATTGGGGTTGAATGGTTAAATTATTTTATAAGACTTTTGAATGGGTGTTCACAGAGCTTGAGGGTTTTATGAAGTATATGTTGGAAGTGAAATGATGAATGTAGTTTCTAAATTGACATGTGAATGAAGTTTTGGGTAGATTGCATGAAAGTGATATAAAGCATGGCTTTTTTAAACCCCAGAAGTTTGTGAACAAAATATTTGAAGAGAGCTTCCCCAAATTTAAGTTGTTGAATTTGCCTGTGTATTGAAGAGGAAAGATTTTGGGTATTGTAGGCCTTGCCTGCATCAATTTGCTAGTTGAAAAACATAAGCACATTCTTTTATTTGAATTAAAATCCAGCCATCTGTGAATGGAATTATTGGATTGAGTAGTGTTTGATTTTACTTCTGCATCAAGTTAGAAGTCCAGATTGTATTGAGTTTGGAAATGGCATGAAGATTGTTGAATTGAGCACTAGCACTACCTCTTTTATTTCAGTGCTTTCTCAGCTTACTGTAACAAATGAGACAGCAAGCATGGTATCTCAAATATTGAAGTGAACTATTGTTTTCTTTGAAGAGAGTGGCAAGATCAGAGAACACTGATTCATACCCCAGTCAAGGCACATGAGCATTCAAGTCCTATCCATGACATTGTTATAATTATTGAAGTTTGCAGTTGTTGTCTTTACATATACCATTTTGCATTGGGAATCTACCTTTTGAGTTTCTATCCAACAGTTTAAGCTCACTATTTTTAGCCAAATTTTTAAGTGGTATATGTTGAAAGTTGGTCTTAGCGGTTGCTCCAAAGCCTACCATTAAGGCTTGATATTGTTTGTAGAAGAAGATATTGCATAATTGCTCA
>APFE031176749.1:136075-183670 GCA_000404065.3 Pinus taeda
CTCTTCTTGGACTCATACATAACCCTTCGGATTAAGGGGGGGAATGTTGGACACCTAATCCTAAATGGGTTAGTGTGGAAGCCGAATGGACAAAAGGAGTCCAAGAGACCTTGGGATGTGAATGCCAATGGTCGCATAATGTACTATAAATGTATATCATTTGGCAATAAAAAATGTACTGCATGATTTATCTTTCCTATTTGTTCTCGCTCCCCATGTGTGTTTAACACAAATAAATTTTTGCAGCTGAATAGGTGATTATGTGTGTATGCAAGTTATGTATATTTGTTGTTTTACACTTTATATCAATTTTGTTTAGCATGTCATCTTCAGCAATTAAAGACATCAAAATGATAAAGCAGTTCACCGCTTCTGGGCTACATTTGCTGGACCAAGCCTCTCAAACTAGGCTTGTCCTCTTGTATTAAAAATGCTACAAAGGCTAATACAAGAAGATTAGTTTCTCGAAATATAGATCTGACGGTAAATATAGAATCAAAATATAGGAATTAGCTAAACATGCTCTTTCCCAAGCATTAAACAGTGAAATTGTACCTCATACAACACTTTCCCCAATTGGCCCTGGTGGTCTTTTAATCTTGCATGGAGAATTTCGAGGTGAAGGTGACCTCAATTGGTTCTGAAACCTTTGCCATTAGACTTAGAAGGTCAAAAATAGTAGACATAGGCTTTTGAATCACCAAAAATGGATGAACATAGCCCCCAAACAGCTCAAGCACTGAAATGGCCCTAGTGGCCCTAAAAGCTTGCCTGAAGCTAAACAGTGAGAAGAATGCCTCAACAGGAAAAATGAGCTAGAGAAATGGATTTAATATGCTGAAAAACTTCAGGAATGATCTTTGTTCCACATTCAAGGGCTGGACAATTCCCAATGCAGCTCCCAAACTGATATGGCCCTTGTGGCTCCTAGAACTTCCACGAAGCAAAACCAATTGTAAACGACCTCAGATGGCTGTGAAACCTATGCCAATGGCTTCATAAGGTCAAAGAGACCCAAAATAAAAATAAAAAAACGTCCAAAAAGGACTTTCCTAGCCAAATTTATGGCTCATTAAAGTTTCTCCAGTCTGCCCCTAGAAAAACTCCAGATAACCTCCACAAATAGGCAATTCCACCATTTTTGGAGTGCTCTGCCAAAAACTCCGCCAACTTGACTATCAGTTAACTGCCAATAAATCCCGCATGTGACCGGAAATCTCGGGCTGGTAGTTTGTATTGGAGTTCGCGCCGACAGTTAAGGATTTAGGCCCACGGTTTTGGGCATGTTGTGATATGTATGGGGGCTGGCCGTTAGGGGCTGGCCCCCTTGGGGCCCCACCCAAATGATGTTTAAAATTCATAAAATATTTGTGATGCCCTTGTGCCAAGTCCTTCCGCTGTGGTCCAGTGGTAAGACGTAGGTTTAGCTCTGGGCAGGTCGTGGGTTCAAACCGTCGGACCTCCAAAATTTTTGACATATGCACATATATGCTGACGTCATCCCTGGCCACGCGGCAGTTTTTTGATTCGTTGCCCAAAAGGAATATTCCAAGGAATATTTTGTGGAATATTTGTTTTTTAATTTTTTTTGAAAAAAATCAAAAATTAAGAGTGATTGGGCGATTTTGTTTTTGGCATAAGTTCTGCATACGAAGACCGTTTGTCGAACAGTTCGCAGCGTCGGAATCGAGAAGACGAGTTCTATCGAGTCGTTCAGGTCCAAACTAGTTCTAAGCACTTTAATTTTTGACCATTTTACGACACTTGGTCATGAGCTCCTGATCAGATATACTAAAGAAGCATCTCAAGCACAAAAGCCATCAACCTCCGCTAAAATCTATCTTGATGCAGCAAAGAGCAGCGTACAGTTTGATAATCATTAGCAAAGGCATAAAGTAGATCACCAAGTGAATCAAGCTCAATTTACTTCAAGGATGAACGGAAGCTACAACCAACCTCAGGTAAATCATACTCAATCTATTTAAAGAATGAATATCAATAGAATCTACAATCACCAGGTTAGTAGATTCGATGATTGCAGGAACTTCTTTAATGGCCAATATTTTTCATGTCATAACTTTAGACGCAAAGCTGCTCAATGTGTTGCAACAACTTTGGTCATGAAGAATCTGAATGCAGTAGTAAATTTTGGCAAACATCTCAGAAGGAGCAAACTTCACTAAGTCCCAAAATATGGAGAAAGAAAGAACCGCAAACAGAAAGATTTGGTATAGCCTTGTATGCAGAAGGACAAGAAAATCAGTGGTACATCGACAGTGGATGCTCAAAACACATGACAGGAGACAAAGAAAAACTTCAGTCATATAATGCCTTAGAAAAGGAAAAGAAGGTCTCATTTGGAAATGACACTCCTACTGTCATAAAAGGTAAAGGTTATTTTCTCTTAAAAGAAAAATTTAAAGCTGGGAATGTTATGTATGTTGATGGTCTAAAGCATAACCTGTTAAGTGCCAGTCAAATGTGTGATCAAGGAAATGAAGTAGTATTTCAATCAAATGGATGTGTTATTCGTGAGCTTGATACAAGAGAGACCGTGATCAAGGGTATAAGAACTCCAAAAAACTTATACATACTCAAAGGAGGACAACAACATAATGATGAACACTGGCTATGGCACAGAAGATTGGGGTATCTAAGATTCTCTCCAATAAGAAAAGCATGCAGATTCCAGGTTGTTCGTGATCTTCCTAATATCAGCATCCCAGAAAATACAATATTAAAATCATGTCAATTTGGTAAGCAAACTAGAGCACACTTTCCTGAAATGAACGATCAGCTAGTAAGCCTCTTGAACTTGTTCATACTGATTTATGTGGACCATCAAGGAAAAAGTCACCTCATGGAGAAGAATACTTTATATTGTTCATTGATGATTTTTCTAGAATGTGTTGGATAGGACTTCTAAAGCATAAAGATGAAGCATTTGAAAAATTCAAAGCCTTCAAAGCTTTGGTTGAAAATGAATTAGATCGCAAAATCAAATCCTCAGATCTGATTGAGGAGGGGAATTTACCTTGGATGAATTCTTTGACTTTTGTGAATAACATGGAATAAAAATGCAATTCTCCACTACAAGGACTCCTCAGCAAAATAGAGTAGTAGAAAGGATGAATAGAACTATTCAACAAATGGCTCGTGCTATGCTAGATGAGTCTGGAACTCCTGCAACCTTCTGGGGTGAAGCTGCATTCATTGTCGTCACTATTCTCAACCAAGCAAATGTTCGGGTAAACAGTGCTCAAACTCCACATGAACTTTGGTATGGTAAAACTCATACTGTAAAATACTTCAAAGTTTTTGGAAGCAAATGTTACATCAAAAGGACTGATGAAAAACTTGGTAAGTTTGAACCCAGAGCAGATGAATGCATTCTCCTTGGTTACTCTTCCCGAAATAAAGGATATAAATGTTATAATAAAAGACCTAGGAAAATTATTAAAAGTATTGATGTTGTGGTTGATGAAGCATGTAAAAATCCAAAACAAGTAAAAACCAAAGATTATGAAGAAGATGAGGATTATCCTCCCACATCAAATCAGACCAATTTTGAAGAAGAAACCAATGAAGCACCTGAAGAACAAATAAATGTAGAAGAAAAGACTCCATCCAGGTATGTTCAGAAAAATCATCCAGAGACTCAAATTTTGGGACAGAAAGAGGCAGGTGTGTAGGCAAGAAGAACTATTATAGAAGCTTCAAGCTATCTAGCATTTCTTTCCTCCACCGAATCTCAAAATGTAAATGAAGCATGCAAAGATGAATTTTGTGTCAAGGCCATGAATGAAGAACTTGAGCAAATTGAAAATAATAATACTCGGGAATTAGTTCCTAAACCTCATCATAAAAATATCATAGGAACTAAATGGATATTCAAAAACAAGTTGAATGAAAATGGAGAAGTTATTAGAAACAAGGCCAGACTTATTTGTAAAGGATATTCTCAACAAGAAGGTATAGATTTTGAAGAAATTTTTGCACCTGTTGCTAGACTTGAAGCCATAAGAATGTTCGTTGCTCTTTCTAGTTTTCAGAAATTCAAAGTATACCAAATGGATGTAAAATCTGTCTTGCTGAATGGAGACTTTGAAGAAGAAGTCTATATTGAGCAACCAGATAGATTCATTCTTGGAAATGATGCAAAACTTGTATGTAGACTCAAAAAGGCTCTCTATGGTCTAAAACAAGCTCCAAGGGCCTGGTATTACTGTCTTGACAAATATCTCCATCAACAAGGTTTTTTGAAAGGATTAGCTAATAGCAATCTATATACAAAGATTGATAACAATAAATTTCTAATACTTGTTGCGTATGTTCATGATATCATTTTTGGTAGCAATGAAGAAGCCATGAATCGGAATTTTTCTTTGGTAATGCAGCAAGAATTTGAAATGTCCCTGCTTGGTGAGCTTGCATATTTTCTTGGTCTACAAGTTCAACAAAATAAAGATAGTATATTTTTGTCACAAACCAAATATCTCAAGCAGATCTTGAAAAAATACGGCATGGAAGATTCTAAACCAGTATGTACCCCAATGGTAACAGGATGCAATCTTAGCTCAAATTATGAATCAACAGCAGTACATCAACCAACCTATAGATCCATGATTGGCAGATTGGTTCATCTAATAGGTACCTAACCAGGCATCATGCATGCAGTGGGAATAGTTGGAAGATTCCAAGAAAATCCAAATGAATCACACCTTCAGGCAGTCAAAAGGATTTTCAAATATCTTCAAGGGACATAGAATTTTGGTTTATGGTATCCTAGAGATACGTATCTTACACTTCATGCATATATAGATGCAGATTGGGCAAGAAGCGTTGACGACAGAAAAAGCACTAGTGGTGGTGCATTCTATATGGGTTTTAGATTAGTGCCTTGGTTCAGCAAGAAACAAAGTTCAATTACATTATCTACAGCTGAAGTAGAATATGTGGCTACTGCATCTTGTTGCACACAACTCCTTTGGATGATGCAAACATTGCAAGACATTCAAATCACATGTACTCCACCCATCTCCATTCTATGTGATAATACGAGTGCCATCAATATTTCAAAGAATCCAGTCATGCATTCCAAGACCAAGCACATACCCATCAAATATCATTTTCTACATGAACAAGTGCTTGAACAAAAGGTCAAATTGCAGTATGTTCCCTCCAAAGAACAGGTTGTTGATATATTCACCAAACCACAGCCTAGAGAGACATTTGAATATCTCAAACAAAAGATGGGAGTAGTTGATGCATCATCCTGCTGTTAAAACTTATCTATTTCAGAGAAAAGTGGTTATACGCAATTTTCATGAAACGTAGTCGCGTACATACGCTGGTTTCTATGTTTACAGTCGTGTATATGTTAGTTTGAAGAAAAGCAGTGGGCCAGACTCGGGATGAAAGGAGTCTAATATGGGTCTGGCAGTGATCATCTGGCACAGGTTCAGGGAGAGCTTATACTTCTAGTAATGCATCATTGGCATTATCTTAGAAGATCTTGGTACAAATTGACACAGTTTGTTTTTGTTGAGGTGGAACAGGTTCAAGGGGAGAACATGGTTGCCAATCTAGATGTTGATTTACAGATGTTGTTGATGATAGTTTCTCATGAATATCATGGTCTTGTTTCAGATATTTGTTCTCTGTTATATATGTCATGTATATCTTTTAATGTAAAGGTCATGAAATGACCTATTTTGTCACACCACTATGCATGGGATGGATGATGTAATGTTCTTGTTTTAACATGTATAAACAATTGGTATATCCCCACTTGGTTGGATGGATGAGTCAAACTTGGTATATCCCCACTTGGTTGGTAGATGGATGTATGTATGAGTAATTGGTGATAGGAAGGTCATTTATGATGTATGTATAGAGTAATGTTCTCCTTTTAGAACATATTTTTGCAGACCTTGCTTATATTCAGGGGGAGCATGGAGCTCAATCAACACACTTCAACATATCAAAGAATTCAGCATGAACTCAGGGGGAGCATAACCCTTTGCCGTTAATGACAAAGGGGGAGAGTGATTTGGGGTTGCCATCAAGTCCAAAGGGGGAGATTGTTGGCATTATGACACAGATTTGGCACTATGACCAGGTGTTGTCCTTGATGGAAACTCACTCAAATGACAGATCACAGTTCAGACTCACAGAATGAAGGAAGAGAGGTATACGCAAGTTCCCCATTGACCAAGCCGCGTGTACACCCAGGTTAGCAGACCAAAAGGAGCGTATAACATACACATGCACTTTCACAGAAGGAAAGGCGCGTACATGTTGGAAAACTAAGTTTTGGTCTGTGGTATTTGGTCCATGGTATTGGTCCAAGGTATCTAGTCCGAAGTGTTGACCCCAGGTATTTGCTCCAAGGTATTGGTTCTAAGTGGTTTTGGTCCATGGTATTGAGTAAGGCCTAAGACTATAAAAGTAGGAGGAGATCATTAGGAAAAGGTACTGAAGTATTGAATATCTTATGGATTGACAGATCTAGTATACAGGTTATTGGGTTATGGTGCATAGTTGGATCTAAACTAAGGATGAACCTTAGTGCTTGATGAAGGATAAGATCTAATGATGGGTCAATATCTTAAGGCTCGAAGTGAAGTATCTTTATGAGGTTTTGATCATTTATTTGAATAACTGGCACATGTTGTAGTCTGTAAATATGATGATCTAGGTATAACTGAAGTCTCAAATTGTTGTAAAGTTTAAATCATCATTTACAGATCTGTACGGAGGTTCACTTTAGAAAAGGCACGTATACATGCTAGTTCTGCATATCAAAATAGCGTATACATCTTAACTTTGATTTGCAGATCTGTACGTAAGTTCGCCTTGAGAAAAGAGTGTACGCACGCAGGTTCGACACATTGAAGTAGCGTATACCTCATAAAATATATTTTATCTACTTTTGTTTTCTATTGTAGTGATTTGGGTTCTTGCTTGGGCTCTGGTTATTGTATTCTGGTTACATCATTCTAAAAGATCAGATTGATGGGTTGTCAAAGTGATTGGTTGATTCAATTGTGGTTGGTGCAAAGGAGATTAGTTGACGCAGATATATTTGATGATTGAATGATGGATCTAGTCTGAAAATTTATGAAACATGGTCCCTCGAAGAAAAGAGAAGGTTGCAGCCTCTTATAGGCCAGCACCTACATACTCGTAAACATATCAGCTAGTACAAGAGCTAGGGGGTTGTTGTAGCCTTCTACAGGAAGAAGCCTGCGTACTAGTATAAGACTACACCAATAGAAAAATTGTAAAAGGAAGTTTCTAATTTAAAAAGAAGATAGAGACGATTGCAGCAAGTGGTTTTCACCCACATTAGGTTTCCACCTTATATCTTGTGTTCTTGTGTGTGATTTTTGTTCTGTTTTTACTACACCTGGTTACTATTTATATGGTTCCGATGCACTGATTAAAGATCAACATATGATGAATTAACTAAATCATAACTCTGCAGGATATACGCTAGTTGCCTTAAACACAGTTGCGTATACACGCAAGTTCCATTAACTTAAGTAGCGGATATGAATCTGATTATGGAAATGAAAAATTATTGACTTGCTAATACTGATTCACCCCCCCTCTCAGTATTATTTCCAACATCTGCCTTTTTGTAGCAATCTTCCCCTCTGGTTTTTTGTTGTTGCCGCACCACTTTCTAGTAGCTTAGTGTCACTTGATCCTAGTCACACTAACATTTAGATATCTTAACTGTTTCAGTGTATTTTCCATCAATTTAGCCACCAAGTAGTACAGTGTTTGAAAACTCAGTTTCGGTGGGGTTTAATTAATTGTTTTTCTGTTCATTTTCTATTTTTTTATTTCAATTTATTTTCAGCAAGCTATTTTCTTTTTTACAAACACAATATGGGCTTAATCAATAAATACGCTTTCACACACAAGCACACTTTAAGCGAAGGGCACTTGGTTTACACCGCCAAGCCAAGACTTAACATAATAAATTTATCTCCCTGCATTGAGACAAAGATATATTGTTTATCTCCCTTCACCATTTATGTGTCACGTGTGTCTTATCATCATTGCACCACCAAGGTGTTTGTCGTAGAGACTTTTATGCCTACACCCCCAGTTTCTGCGTAGGCGTATTACCCCTCCCTATCAGGTTCAAGTTCATAGCCCTTTGATTCCCCACACCAACTCTTCTCCTTGTTCATTGGATTCCTCATCTGATTCTGAGCCTCCTCCACTGCATATCGTCACCATGTTTAGACCCACAGCTGGTGCAGGAACCCAAACTGGTGTTGGCTTCGATTCTATCTCAGTGGTCACATCAAGAGAAACAGTCTCAGGAACCATTTCGACATCCCTAATGCTCCCCTTTATGGCTAGGTTAAGTCTACTGGATTTTAACCAGCTAATAAACAACCCTATACACCATGACATTGGTTGGCCTTCTATGCCAGCTAAGATTCCCTTAGACATCCCAAAGTTTGAGGGTAATGCTGGAGAGGATCCTACCAACCATGTTCGATCCTTCCACATGTGGTGTTCGTCCAATTCCATAACCAATGAATCCATTCGTCTTTGGCTCTTCCAATGCAAGCTCACTGGAGACAATGAAAAATGGTATGTAGACCAGCCCTCTGCATCTCATTCCATTTTCACAACACTTGCTAAAGTATTCCTTTCATATTTCTAGTTACATCTCTAGTATGACACTGGTACGAAGCTATTGACCACATTCCGTTAGTCCTCCGCCACTCACCTTTCCAACCATGTTCAAGAGTGGCATCAAAGGAGGAGAACATGCCATGCCCAGCCTTTCGAAGACCATGTCTATCTAGATTGGTTTCCTAGGAGCCTTTTATCTCCCATTGGAAAAGATGTCACGTCCCATTTTCCAAATAGCTCTAAGAAATGATCTAACTTATGCATAATCTAGTTATGTCTATACCATCATTCTAGACCTCTCTCATCCTAGAAGTGCCAATGCATTGGGGGCATCTCACACCACCGACAATATTGTTGGATCTCTTTCACATTCTTCGCCATATACTCAGCAAAGTTATGTTTACCTATAGGGGAGAACTAGTTCCTCCAACAATTATGCCCCTCCTACTAACAACATGTTTCCAGGGCCCCAACCCATCTACCAAACTGTTGCTCCTCCTTATGCATAGCCTAGTGCTCCAGCACCTCAAGCATTACCACCACAGCCTCCCATGCATCGTCAATCCCAACAACCACCACCCCCCTCAGGGTCAAGTTTTTGCACAACAGAGTGGTACCAATCCCCAAAATTCAAAGAAAAAGAATAAGGGAAAGGGTAACAAGGGTAACTAGGGTAATAAAGGTAACTAGCCTAGTAAACCCCAAGGGAACCAGCCTAACACCAACAACCAACAATAGAGCGCCCAACCCAAGCAGAACAAGGTTATTCGTATGAACAAACCTTGTGCATTTTGTGGTGTACACGGCCACTATACTCATGAGTGTCCTCTCTTACCCCAAATGTTCCAAATGTGGGAAGCTCAAGCAACTTCTAGAGGTCAACAATCGCCTCAAAATCTTGAGCCATCTCAACCAAAAGTGCTCACAAATCCTTTCCCTCAGCAACGATTTGTTGTTGCTCAACCTCAGTCAGGTCAAGCAGCCCATCTCCCCCAACCTTCAGGTCCCTGTGACTACCAAATCCTTATGATGAACTCTGATGAGTTTAACCCCTCTAATATCAACCTACAAACTTGGTCGTGTCAATATGAAAAGCCCCCACCTTCGTTTTCTACCAAGTCCAAAACCAAAGTATCTGTTGAGCCTCTTGCGAAACCAAAGTATAGTAGATGTTAGCTTATGGGGGCGTGACCTAGGTTCAATGTTAGTTAGCAAAACAATCCCTACAGTATTGGCCCTTTCGGCATCAACCCGTGGAGCACAGACTCAAGTCTCACCCGAAGCAGTATGGGGGGATGTTGGAAACAAGTTTTTGCACCCTTGAGATGGATGTGATGTCGTTTTATTTTAGCTATACTTACTTTCGCGTGGGTTGCTTAACCTCTATTCCACCCTTCAGTACCTTTGTGAAAGGGTACAATCATCTTCCGCACAGCCCTAATCAAGGGCTGAAGTCCTTTTGCACTGCTAGGGCAACGAACCGCGATATCTTCCTAACTAGGCTAAGTGTCTTTATTATCAGATCTTAGTTAGCTTCACGTGAATAAATGTTCCTACTTGCAGTCACTGATCCAACACAATTACATACATTCATGCATCATATAAGCATTATAAGTGAAATTTATACCCAATATAACATATGCATAAATAGGAAATAAAGACGCAGAAATTGTAGAATACTTCTCTTTATTGATAATTCCAAACAATTACAGACTCGACCCACCCTGTGCACTCAGTTACAGGGGTCTGCACACTTAGCTACAGACTTCTAGGGCTCTGCACACTCAACTATAGAGCTTCTGTTGGCTTGATGGGGCCTGACCCAGGTTCAGAGTTAATTATCCAAATAAATCCTTGTACTACTGGCTCTTTCGGCAACATCCCACGGAGCATGGACTGAGGTCGCACTCGAATCAATATGGGGGGATGCCCGAACTAAGTTTCTGAACCCTTGAGATGTCTGAGGTGCAACTTTAGTCCAACTGTGAATTAGCTTCGTGCAGGTCCCTTCACGCTTTCTCCTGACCTGCGGTGTCTTCATGATCAGTTACAATTATCTTTGTGCAACCCTAGCCAGGGACTGCGGTGCTTTCACGCTGCTAGGGAAACAATCTATGCTACTTCCCCAAGTTATACTACAGATCTTACTTATCTTCCTTATAAGAGTTAGTTACCTTCGCATCAACATATACCTATCTTATGTTCACTTATTCAACACATTGATATAATTTCGTGTAGCATATAAACAATAAAATTACAAGTCATACCCAATATACTTTAATGCAAAAAATAGGAAGAGATACACAGAATGATAAGAAACTTCTCTTTTTTATTACTTCTTCAATGGGTTACAGACTCGACTCACCCTTTGCACTCAGCTGCAGTGTTCTACGCACTCAGCTACGGACTACTAGGCCTCTGCACACTCAGTTGTAGAGCCTTCTCCTACTCTACGACCCAAAGACACAACTTTAAACTTTGACTCAGACTCAATGCTTCATATTTCTCCACTTATTTTCTGTTCGATCTGTTTTACAACTTAGAGCCTCGCTCTATTTATACAATCCCATGGTCCGCAGACCATGGGCAGATCTCTCAAGGCGACATTACATAACAAAAAGAAAGGGCAGACAACCCTATGACTCAATTACAATCTTCGCGCTCTGTGCCCATAAATCATGGAGTCTTTACATTGGACTTAGTCAAAATTTGGGATCTAAGCCCCAAAACCTGCCTTGGGGGATCCTGCGCCCAACAGGCCCCCAATACAAACATTGTGACTTGCCCTCAAGTCATTGGTTAATGTGGAGATCTTGGTGCAGAGACCTCCCAATTATGCTTAGACTGCTGTGAGGTCGGTAACGCGCAGAGCCACTGCCTGCAAGATTTTATGTGGCCAGTCAGATGATCAGGCCACTTGTGTAAAGCTTCAATCGACTACCATTTATTTTTCTTGGGAAGATTTTTCCATTTAGTTTTACCAACTGCGCCACGCCACCATTTGTGACTTCCTTAATAATATATGGTCTCATCCAATGCATTTGGAGTTTCCCCAAGAATTTATTGAATTTGTTGTTGTATAACAGCACCAAATCATTCACCTTAAACATGCGCAACCTGATATGTCGATCATGCCATGCCTTTTTGCACTACTTTTGTACCTGCTGATGAAATACCACCAAAAAATGTTCTTTTTTGAGTTCTTCAATTTACAAAAACCTATCCTCCAGGCCTCCACGGTCCATCATACCTGTGAGTGATGCTATGCGCAGACTAGGCATGATATATTCCATTGGCATTATGGCTTCCACTCCATAAATGAGCCTGAAAGTCATTTTTCCCTTAAGTTTCTTGAATGTTTCCTATAAGCCCATAGTACTATGGGGATGCACAGGTCCCAATCACTGTGTTGAACATTTCATACCTTTTTTAGTGTAGTCTCCAATACTTTGTTAAACACCTCATCGGTCCCATTAGCCTGTGGGTGATACAGCATTCTTTTCTGATGGTACACCTGAAACTCTTCTGTTAGCATGTTGAATGTTTCATTTAGGAAATGTGTACCACAATTTCTCATTAAGATCTTTGGGAAGCCGAATTGTGTTTGTATGTACTCATACAGAAACTTCATAGCTGTCGCAACTATGTAATCTTTTACCGGTTGCGCTTCTCTCCAACACATCAAGCATTCATTTGCAGTAATAATATATCTCGCGCCTATCTTTCCTTGCAGTTTGATGGGTCCTACAAAGTTGATCGCCCACTTTTTAAAGGGCTACAATGTCATTTGTGGATTCAAAGGCATCTCGTCCCTTTGCAATGGCTTGCTCATTCTTTGACATATATCACATGCCTTGTAATGTGCTTTTGAATCTTGATGAAGGGTCGACCACCACAACCTTGCGCGGTCGCTCTTCCTGCCTAATAACCTCCCGTGGGGCCCCCATGAGCATCCGTGAGGATATTTCTTCGTTCAAACTCGGGTACATACCTTCGCAGTATCTCATCATTCCCCATCTTATACAGATGCCTTGTGATGACAGAAAAGTCTGCCACGCACACCACTAGTTCCTTTTTTTGCTAGACAAAACAACCTTCCACCGCAGTTCCAGTTGTTAGAAAGTGGATTATATCTTCAAAGTGTCCATCTACTATGCGTAGAGCAAAAAGTTGTGTGTCAGGTAGTCCTTCCTCCAAACTGGTAGGTGCCTCCCCTGTCTCAATGTGTGATAATTGATCTGGTCCCGCATTCAACCGCCTAGACTTCACAACAACTTTGAAATCATATTCTTGGAACAATAAGATCAACCTGCATATGCGCCCCCCCAACATAGACTTATTGACCAAGTATTTCAGTGTGGAATGATCTGTGTACATCTTGAAGTGTCTACCTAGAAAATGGTGCCGATATTTCGAGAGCACGTACACAATAGCTAGTCCCTCACGTTTAGTGGTGGAGTAGTTCTTTTTTTTGTGTTAGATAATCTGTGGCTCACAAATGCGATAGGGTGACCCAATCCTTCTCCACTCTTATGTGTAAGTACAGCCCCTAGTGCTATACACAACGCATCAACATGAACATGAAATTCTTTCTTCCAGTTCGGGAAGACAAGGATTGGTGCAGTAACCATCTTCTGCTTCAAGATGTCCAGGATTTTCTTACAGTCATCGTCCCAGCAAAACATGACATCCTTCTTCAGTAGTTTTTCCATCAGCATGGTGGTCTGGGCATAACTCTTGATAAACTTTCTATAGTACCCAGTGTGTCCCAAAGTAGCATGCAGCTATTTCACACCGTGCAGAGCTTCCAAATTCAGAATTACCACAATTTTCACGTGGTCTACCATCAGCACCTATCTACAAACTAAATGCCCTAGCAAGTTCCTAAAAGGAATAAGAAACGTACATTTATTGAGGTTGAGCACGATTTGGTATCTCTGTCATGTATCCAACATCAGGCGTAGGTTTGGTACATGGTTCCTAACCAACTCAAATATAGTCCAATCGTCAAAATAGACCTCCAAGAATTTATGAATATATTCCTTGAACGCCACAACAACTACGAACGAAAATATTGTTGCCGTGTTCTTCAATCCAAAAGACATGACTGTATATTGAAAGAAACCCCACTCCGTTATGAAGGTTCTCTTGTTCCTATATTCCAGCGGATCCTGATCTGGTGGTATTTCATGAACAGGGTTGGGAATGGATCATGGATGCACCCATCGTTCAATTTTCTGAGATATACACATATTCTTATTTCTTCCTTCTGTTTCTTTTCCTATACCACCATCAGACTTACCCAATCGGATTCTTCGATAGGCTCAATAATGCCTACCGCGAGCATCTTATCTAACTCTACATGGACCTTCTCCTAGTACTTTGGGTTTAAGCGATACGGTCTCTACTTCACTGGCATTGCGTCGGGCTTTAACATGATCCTCATTACTCCTAAATCTCTGATTATTCCCTTTAAGTTTGTTTACTTGGTTGGAAATAATTCCTCATACTTGTGGAGTAAATTTAGCGACCTTATCTACCATCGCAGTGTCCCAGTAGTCCCCAAGCTTTGTGAATTTTTGTTCTGCCCCTGTACCAATGTTTACCTACTAAATCTTTACTAGCGCGGTTATGTCAGGGTTCTCGATTTGTGGTCCTCTAACCTCACGCTGGCCTTCTATCTCTAGAATATCAATGTTCTTCAACTCTTCGTCTTCTTCCTTAGTAGTTACATTATAACACTCGAGTGCGCAAGTTAACTAGGCAACCCAGTTAGGCTGAGTCAATGCTTCTTGCTCCTGTGGCATTCTAAATATGGTTGCCTTTACTTCTTGTAGTGCTTCATTAATAATCTCCCATCCATCATCAAAGTTAAAGGTCATTTCAAATCCTTCGTGTAGAACATCCCATTCATCTGTCCCATGGTGAAGCTCTGTTTCCATATACCAGTTCATCAGTATAACATCCAGAGTGTGATAGAACAGGTGCACCCACTCTGGTTGTGGCTTTTCCCCATAGGCCTACATCCATTTAGCCATGTGAGTGCATGGATCATCCTACCCATTGTATTTATCTGTGAATCGTACTCGATGCTTTCCAAACCATGTGCGCATCATCCTTCTACATGTGTGCTAGTCATCAAAGTTTCCTTGCTGCGTACCCTTCCATCTTGCGGGCATAGCACACATTACCCAATTCAAGGCTTCAAAATTTTGTTTCTCCAGCACCTCTATCTCAAATCTATCCAAGAAAGCATCTACCTCACCTAATCCATCATAAGTAGGAAAATCTCTCATTTCTATTGATATGCATCGCAGTGATCTTGTCACCATATTACAATGAAGTGTGGTTACCTCATGCAACATGTTCTGTCATCGCTCTATTTCCTCATCTGAATCTGAAGTACAAGAGCTTTCATGCTCCCATGAAATTTCTCCATCTGCAGTGGTATTTACCCAGTCTTGTTCTCGCGCAGTTATCTTGTAGATGTAGTCTACGTTGTCATCACTTTCATAGTTGCACACTAGCTCAGTGTAGCGCAATCGCTCAATAGGGTCCAAAGGTATCACTACATGTAGAGACTTCTTTTCAAAAATAATCTTGCGCTTCTTCAGGTTAATCACCCCATTCATGTTAGTGGCCCAATCAATTCCTAAGCGCACGGGGTAGGGATTGTTGTCATCAACAATCTCTATCACCTCAAAGTCAGCTAGTGTACTCGCTCCTTCAATATCCACTGTGATTCCCTGCAATCGCCCCAGGGATAGTATCTTCTATCGGTTTTCCATGAGCAACTATATAGGAGACCACTGCAACATCAGCCTTTCCATGCACTCCCACATCTACTTCGGCAAGACGTTTGCGTCTGATCCTAAATCTAGAATTACTTGGTCCATCTTGTATTCCCCAATCTGCGCGGTTAACCTCATTTCTCTTCCTATTCTAGTCTTATGCTTTCCGATCTTTCGGACTACGCACGGTTCTCCTATCACGGTCCCAGTGCATCTGTTAATGAGTTCCTATAATCCCTTTACCACCTTACTGTCACGCAGTAGCTTCATACATGTTTCCAAGAACATTGTGAGCATCAATGGGTCCATTTCCAGCTCCGATCTGTCTTTGCTTCATGAAGTGGAGGCATCAGTGAAGCTCTTTTTAGCTTCCATAAAGGTTTCTCAAGCACGCTCCAAATCAAACTTCGCTTCCTTCACTGGAGCCTTGCGAACCCAAGTACATTCTTCAGGTTGTTTGCCTTTATCATCTCCCATCGTGATTCCACTTCAAAGCACAATATTCACATTTGGGTCTTGCTCGCATGGCTCAGGCCTCATCATTTGCGGGTTTTGAGTCAGGGGAGGTTGTAGACCTCCTTTGTCATGTATCCTAGCTATCAACGTAGGAAAATCTTCCATCTCATGATCGAATAAGGTACATTAAAAACATGATGGATGCATCGGATTCATACAATCATGGGCATAATGCCTTGGCCCTCTACAATTGTAACATATCAGTTGTCTGCAACCTCTCCCAAGTCCTCATCTACCTCAGCCTTTTCCGTGCATCTACCCATGTGTTCCCATGTTTGCTTTGGTAGTACATTCACGTCTGATCCCAAATCTAGGATTACCTTATCCATTTCATACTCGCTGATTTGCATAATCAACCTCATTTCCCTTCCTGTGCACAATGCATGTTTTCCAAGTTTCTGGACCACGCGCTGTTCTCCTGACCCTGCACACCTAGCGATAAGTTCCTATAGCCCTTTTACCACCTTGATGCCACATAGAAATTTCGTGGATGTCTCCAGAAAGGTAGTGAGCATTGAAGGATCCATTCCTAGTTCTAATTGATCCTTACTACCTAAAGTGGAGGCCCCTGTGAAGCTTTTCTTAGCTTCCATGAATGTCTCCTTCACACATTCTAAATCAAATTCAGGTTCCTTAGTAGGAGCCTTGCTAACCCACATGCTTTCTTATGGCTGCTTACCTTTATCATCACGAGTGTTCATACCACTCCTGAGCATCATGTTTACATTCAGGTCTTCTTGGCGTGGTTTAGACCTCATCATCTGTAAATTCTGAGTCATATGGGCTGAAGTACCCCTTTTTCGCGCAGTCTCGCTATTAGTGTAGGGCAGTGTTCTACCTTATGATCAAACTAAGTGGAGTACAAACATGATGTCCTCATCAGGTTTGTACAATCATGGGCATAGTGCCCTGGCCCTCCACAATTATAACAAATTAACTATCCGCGACCCCTTCCTAGTACCATTCCACCTCGACCTCAACCATGCCCCTGAAATCCAGTGCGCACCATTCCTGCATTCAGGTCAAGGACTCTTGTTTCGGTTTGCACCCTATAGGTAGGGGGTCTGATCTATCATTAGTTCTTAGCTTCTGCAGGTGCGCTCATCATGGCCTATCAGCCTGTAAAAGTTACAAAATAGTTATTGGGATAAATCCTCCTATAATTCAGTCGAGCCAATGGTCCACAACTCGCATGATCTTATCTCATAATGCTTCTAGTCTGCACACTAATTCCGGAGTCCACACGATTGGTTTGTTGAGCCTACACCTTCCCTGATTGTATGCTAGCTTTGTGATCCACTCATATAACTCAGAAGGAAAGGATGCAAAGAAAATTTTGTGGATTTATGTATACAAGTAGCGCTCCAACCACTTTTCCTTAGTCACTCGTGGATTTCTATTTTCCTGCACCGCGAACTTGTGAATCTTCCTATCCAACCACTCTTCAATTTCTTTCTTTGTTGGATTCCAATGGCACGACATCAAACATCCTTTTTGCAGATCCTGGTCCTGGAAATGGAACCATTTGTTGGCTTGTATGGGCCTGACCCAGGTTTAGAGGTGATTTAGCCAAGCAAATCCCAATACTACTAGCTATTTTGGCAACAGTCCACGGACCGCGGACTGAGGTCTCACTAGAAGTAGCATGGGAGGGTGCTAGAACCAGGTTTCTGCACCTTGGGGATGTCCGATGAGCTTCTAGAGGTCCACGGTTTGACCCTACGCACTCATCATTATGTTCACCTGTTAGTCCCTCGCAACCTGTGATGCTGCTTTCGCGCAGCCCTACTCGGGGCACGACCCATATTATACCCAAGTTCCTTGCTAGTTAATCTATTATTACCTAATTACTCAACTTATTTGTATAAGACTAGTGATAATTAGCAGCATATCCAGCAATCATATTAGTGCGCGCGATAAACAAAATAGTATAAATGTAAAGAAGGCAATACGCAAGCAGATACAGAGAAATAGGAATCAGCTTCTCTTCATTATTCTTTGATCAAGATTATAGACTCGACACCGCCCTACACAACTCAGTTGCAGGGGTCCTCCCACTTAGTTGCGGACTCTACTAAGCCTCTACGCACTCAGTTGCAAAGCCTCTTCCTACTACTACGACCCAATACACTTAGACTCTTACTCTATGCTTGAACCATGTGTATTCATCTATCTCTCCAATTCGCTCTCCTTACAACTTAGAGCCTCGCTCTATTTATACAATCCCATGGTTTGCGGACCATGGGTAGGCTGACATGACATTACATTACTTTACAATACTTAGGATGGACAACCCTATGACTCATCCTATACTTCATTCTCTGCGCCCGTAATTCACGGAGTCTTACAATACATTTGACCAAAACTTGGGCTTTGAGCCCCAAAACATGTTGCGGGTGCATTCCATGCCCAAAAACTATCATGTGGGTCACCCTTGTGTGTAACAACTCCTCAACAGCTGAAGTGTCGATCGCTAGTCTGGTGGACACTGTGCCAGGCTGTGGAGTGTGTGTTAGTGTCAGTCAGTTCAGCCTGTCACCAGTGATCAAATATGCTCTTACAAGGTGTTGTTAGGGTGTCAAGTCAAAGTTTTGTCATTTCAATGAGTCTTCAAATAAAAATTTGTCCACTGGTTATTGTGTCTAGGTCACTGTTGCTCCCTTCACTTACTCATTGACTTCATCACTCATCATGTTCATTATCTTCTTCGAGGTATCATATATTCATTTAAATGTCTTGGGTCATGAAATGGTTAAATTCTTCATTTTAGGTCATGGTCTAGGGTTTTACTTCATGTGTCATCATGATACCATATGCTGCCAAAAGTATGTCCATCATGTGATTAAGTGGGTAAAGGGAGTTAGCAGCTTAGGGAAATAAAAATAAAGGTAAAGGTAATATTTAATTTCAAATAAGACAATGTTGCAATACACTACCTCGCCTCATCATTTCTCATAGGGATGTGTTTTCTTCAAAATATGTTTCTGACAAAATTGAGAATAATTTTACAAAAGTGAAAGATATTTTATCCACTATAGTCCAAGGAACAAAAACCTCCTTCATTTTATGCACAAGTGTTATGATTTGAAAGAAATTCCCAAACTACACTTGCTACGGGAGAGTTAATGCACTTCTGGATAACTTGACTTCAAGATAGTTGTTCAGGGGTTTGGAGTAGGTGTTGGTAGTAACTAAGGACTCTATTATGTAGCAAACATCCTAAGCTTTCCAATGCTACCTTCATATCATTATTTGGATTAGTGAAAGGCATCCAAAAGTGCTCTGCAAGTTGGAGCTTGTCTTTTGTCAGAGAAACCCTGAGGTTTTGGAGTGACCCTGGGCAAATCAAGTTTTCTTCCTCATTGATTGTCCAACTTACATTCTTGAGGTGTCCATCCTATAACAGGCTTCACTATCTTTCCAATGAGCTATCAATCTCTCAATTTGGAGCAGTTTAAGGCCTCCAAAAGTGGTTTGGAAGATGGCACTACGCTTCTATGAACTATGCTGCGCTTTGGTGTTGCACGTAGGAACACTGTGCTGCGTGCAAGGCAGAGTGCCCAGAAATCCTTCAAAACTCTCCAAAGTCTCAATTTTTCACTTGAAAGCTTGATTTTATTAACTTCTAATCCAAGGGACAAGTAATTACACCATCATTATCCCCCTTTTTCTTTTACAAGTTCATCTCATGTCAATGATTCTTCAGGTTAGGGTTTGTAGTGAAATTTGCATGGGAAATGATAGGGTGAAAATGACCATCTTTAGCTTTTAGTTTCTAAAACATGTAAAACGGTTACCTACACCTGCATACATGTTTAATAAACCATTTTAACCATTAAATTCACCTCAAAACAAAGTTTTACCTCTCAAAAAGTAAAACCCTAGCTCATTCCTATAGGTTTTTAAGCATTTTTCATTACAAGCCCTATTTTTCCTCCTTGCAAGTAGATCACTCTTCCACTATTTCTTCAGTCATTTTGATTAGCTTCCAAAGTTCATATCCACCTTTTTCAAACCTCCTCTATCATTTTTTTGAAATCCACCTTCACATCACTTCATTTCCATTCATACCTCACAGTTTATTTTTCATTCAAATGGAGGTGGGGTCCTCTAGAAAATTAGTAGAGAAGACTCAGCTATCCAAACCTGAGGTGACTAAAGTGTATAAGAAGGGCCAGAGGCTTGTGTTTTCTTCTCAGAGAGAGAAATGGGCCAAGCCTTATTCATCGACAAAGCAGGAATTGACAGCAATAGAGAAAGACACAGTTGAGCATGAGTTTGAACTGGTTGATTCAGAGGCTGAGGATCAGACTTCAAACATGCAACAAACAAACAGGGATAAGGACTATCAAATCAGGGAGCTAGCAATCAATTTTGAAAGAGAAAAATATGTCATATCATTCCTTGAACAAGAAGATAGTCAACTCAAAGCAAAGGAGTTGATCCTAGAAAAGGAAAAAGCCAAGTTATCGTAGCAAGTCAACAAAGGTAAGGAGATCATGACATCAAGTGATCCTGAATAAATAGAGGTGAGAGGAAAAAGGAAAAGACCTAGAACAAGAGGCCTCAAGAAATATTTCCAAGAGGAACAAGAACAAATAATGAGGATCTTGACCTAGAAGATAGGATCGCCCTAGAGGTTCATCAAGATAAGGAATATTGGCTTAATAGGGTGAATGAACACTTGGAAATAGGGATAGGTAAATAGGGATAGGGAAAGATTTTATAGTTGTAGTGATAGGTGATAGGGGGAACAATTAGGGTTTAGGGTTTTAGGCATACTAGGGGAAAATTTAGGGTTTCATATTTACCATGGGAAATGATGCTTAAAAGTTTGATTTTCAAACCAAACTAAAGTGAGGGAGGTAAACTTACTTGTAATGAAGGTAAGAGAGAGAAATTTTGAAGTTTTTTGAAGTTGTGAGGGCTTTATGTCTCTTTTTCTCAATTTGCAACGCCAACCCAGATGTGCAGTGCCACCTCCTGAACGTGCAGTGCCATTTCCTAAACGCGCAATGATTTTTTCAGGCCACTTTTGGAGGCCTTCTTGGTGTCCTAATTGGGTGTGGGATAGCTCATTGGAACAATTGTCAAGTCTAATTTCCAAAACATCTTTAATATTTCAATTTGGAGCTCATTTTCCCTGTCAAAAGCTCAATCTCCCAAGACTGGTTAAATTGTGTAAAATGAGGCTGCCAAAATGAAGAGTGTATTTCAGTCAACTTTTGGAGGTCTTCCTCAACTCCAAATTCAACTCAGGATGGCTCATTGGAAATTTCTATGTGTCTAGTTATCATTTGACTCATCAAGAAAGTCATTGGGTCACCCCAGCTAAGAGAAATATTTATTTTCCCAAGATCACTCCAGAAGTGCATCAACTCTCCTGAGGCAACTGTATTTTTTACATTTCTCTAAAACCATGACACCTGTGTAAAACGTGAAGGAGGCTTTCCTTACTTGGCCTATTTTGGACAAAAACCTCTCTCACAATTTCCAAATTCTTCGCTGTTTGGTCTAAAATATAGTTTGAATAAAAACCGTCCCTATGTGTGGCAAATGATTTGTCCCTTAGAATGAATTATTGAAAAATGATGGAGACATGATGTTTATGAGTTGGAACGGCCTCATACTCACTAAAATGACCTCCCTTACACTTCATATACTCATATGTCTCTACTTTCATAGCCAACCCTAGCTCAATGGGTGAGGAAATTATGGTTTAGTGCTTGCGGAAAATGATGATTTGGGCACCCTTGCGAAAAAACAACTCCCTTTGGCATGCACTTAACCCTTTGAAACTTTACCTTTTCACTTGACTATTTCCTTTGAAAAATTGATCTTTTGATGGTCTAACATCTTTAGAACACCGAGTTAATAGCTTGGGATGGTGAAATTATTACAGTTACATAATGAAATAAGCTTTTCTCTTTACAAATCATCTTCACATGATGAAGGGATGTTATTTGATCACCCTTTACTTGTTGGTCTTATGCAATGGAATGGAACCTTGGCAACCCTAATGACCTAATGAAACCTTGAAAAACCCTAAAGACCTAATGAGACCTTGAAGGACTGAATTTTAAGACAACATAATGACCTCAAAATTGATACAAACGGCATGATAAAAATAACTTTATGGATGATGTACAGTCAACAAGATATGACACTATGCCAGCAAGTAGTCATATTTAGGGAAGAGTGATGTTTTTGGACTAGGACTACCATCAGTGACTAATTTTTTTGCATGACTTAGTGGAATGATAAAAAAAATTTGAGTCGGACCCTTAAAATGATATGAAAAGAGGATTTTTTAGCACTGATGGCAGGATGCAAATACTAACACTAATAGCATGAAAGTGTGTTGGCTCTGATTTTATTATTATAAGTGAAAGTTTCATCCATAAATACACCATTGATGACCACTAGCCCCAATAGTGGAAGATTATAGTCAAGAACACCTTCTCATCCAAATAAGTAAAATCACTCTATGCTACGGACAAGCCAAGTCTCTTCATTATACTCCCAAGCTATTTCTAAGCCTAAGTGTAGCTAAGAGCTCCCAAAATCCCTTTAAATGAGTTATGAGGTTCTATTTATAACAAAAGGGAGTGACTCTTCAACTCCCCTTTGTGACCTTTGAACTACCATCATAACTCTTCAACTTATTTACAAAATGACACATTACATTACATGATGACTCTTCATATGCCAATATTGTCACTTTGAATTTCACTTATAACATAATTACGCCATAAGGCGTTCCCTCTGGGAAGAACTCGCCTCCTAGGCCACCTGTAGCCTTATGAGCCATTGATTTTAGTGTTAGACGACTGAAAGAGAGTCTGTCGTCGGATTGGAAATAGTTATTCTGTTACAATTCCTAACGATAGGCCTTCTTTTGAATTACTTCGACCGTCTACACTTTTAATGTACGTTTGACATCTGTGCATAGATCTTTAGGGCCACCCTTCTGCTCTCCACTGACATCCATGCACATTTTCCTGATATTCATCATTGTCTTCCTCCTTCAGTTACTCGTCATGGCCTTCATCCTTCAGTTACGAGTGGAACATGGCCTTCATCCTTTACTGGCAGAACATGGCCTTCATTTCTATTATGGGCATAGAGCCTGAGAACCCTCGTCTTCATTGTTACAAGAAAATGCTATTTTGATAGTTTACGTTGTTACAGGTAAACACTATGCTACTATCTCCTTCACTATCAGAAGATATGTTAATCTATTTTGTATAGATTTATGGTGAAAAATCTTTCTGGACTAATGCCCATTCTTAGAGATGGGAAACATGGATCCAAGATTATGATAAAATTGCAGAATATTTTGACAAGCACTATGCCGAGAATACCCTTAAAACCCCTATGGAATTCAGGGAGGTTGGGAGTAAAATCTTTCCGATATTTAGAAATTGGCTCCAAAGCAAGGATCTTGGTAGCTCCTGTAGAGATGAATTTGTGGGGTAGCTCGTAGGGTTTGATCGCCAGTTGTAGAACCATGTGAGTCTGGTTTCCTTTCCTCTATTCAACGCTTAGTTCTTCATTCATTATTAATATATTTTCTTTTGTAATGCTTACTTGTTCTTTAATTATAATAATCTACAAGACAAAACGAACGATGAACATTTGTTGTAACGCTTATTTTTTTTGTTGACTCTGTGACTAGCCATGAAGTTTATTTTATAACTATGTTGTCAACACAGTTCCCTGTTCCGAAAATTTCTCATGAAATCTACAGGGTGTTGTAGATCTTATGGGTAATGGTGACCCTGTTTTTCATAGACAAGATCGGTTTTATTGTATGGTTAGCCCATGTTTTTTATTGGAGTGTGAATATATAATGCTTAAATATATACATATCCTTCTGCATGGAAGAGTATTGTGTAATATTCAGTATTTGAAATATAAGTCTGCATACAAGATTTTTTTCTTGTGCATGTTCTCTGAAAGGAAGATTTGTATTTTAGCCATATTTTTTTGCATGGAACAATGTTATAGAGTTTATGCCTTAGAGAGCAGTTTGCAGGGTCATGTCCTTGTTTATTTTATTTCTTACAGAGACATCTCCTTCCAGACAAATATTATCTCCTTGCAGCAAAATATTTCTAAGAGTAGACAGAAATGTCAATGCTCTATCCCAAGACTTTATCTGCCTTGGTCTGGGTTGTAACTTATCAGTAATTATGAAATTTTATCTTGACTTTCAAAGCTGGCAAAGCTCAAGGTTTAAATGTAACTTTTATGCTTTTCCATGTTTTAAAGTCAATAATATTGTCACAGTGGATTGGGAAGTAAGGGGTTCATAATTATGCTTTCCATATTTTGATGTATTCCCAAAAATGGTGACAGGGACCAACCCACGTTCTCATCATGACTGAGGCAAGCCAGGGGTTCATAACTATATGTTTTTTATGTTTATGAGGCACCCACGTTGTCAGCATGACTCAGAAGACAGGGCTTAGACATAATTCCATGCTTATTAAGCACCTAAATTTTCAACCTAGCTTGGAATGTGATATAATATTATTATAAGAATGTTTGGAGAACATACTATTCTATGTAATTGTTCAGGCCATTTGGAAACATTCCCAAGTCAATTGACATGGTTGAGTTCACATATTTCTTTTCATGAAGTTGTTGCACCAGTTTATCAATGGAGGCAATCTTGCATGGCCAAATGTTGTGTTTTGAGAAACTTGAGAGACATCTTTATTTTGCGAGTTGAAGCTTTGCTATATCTTAATCTGAGTGGCAAAGAGATGCACTTTTATTTACAAGGTCATTCAATTTGTACATTTCTTACTCAGATTCCTCTTACAGGTTCTATCAGGAGCAAAGCTTGAGTGAAACATGACAAAATTCAGGGCTTCTATTTGCTACCCAGTGAAAGTGTGCATGGATTTATTAGTAGATTGTTTTTCGTTAATATGTGAGTGGGTTTGATTGAGTAATTACATTGCAATAAGATTTTTTCCTCGTAGTGCTCACTAGTTCATTTTCAATGGAGTCATTGTAGGATATAACTTATCGGAGAGATTGTCTGTAAATAGAGAATTAGAGGACTAAATATCTTATCCATATCTATTTTTTATTCCTTTTTAGTACAACTTGCAAACAAATTTACTTTTAAAAGTAAGTGTTAGCTGACCTTATGAAAGAAAGCATCAGAACATAACTTTGAATGTTTTCAGTTTGGATACAATTGTAGTCCTAGGAACAGTTAAACTGTATGCCTTGCCCAGGAAATTAAAACTTATATAAAAGAATACTCTAAAAGCTAATTTTGTGGACAAGTGACAATACTCAAGGGAGTTTTGTATAGAGGAAATTGACAATTTGAACTAATGCTTTTTGTATCGGAGACGAAAAGCTTATCAAGAGTGTTGTACAGGTAATTGTCAATTTATTTTATGCTTCTATAGGCTACTTTAAATTCCAGAAAAACCATTTGATAATGGACAAACTGCCTGTCATTAATTTCCTGTATATACTCCGAAGTTTCTTTTTTGAATAAGTTTCAGGTCAATGGACAATATCCGCTCTGTTCAATTTGTCAACGAACTTGGTCTCATTTACTGTCTAAGTCAAGTATTTGCAGCTGTGTTGATTTCTATTTGACACTCTGTATTGCCTTCACCATTACTTTTTGAAACCTTAATAGTGTGGTTTGCTTTATTTATATAAACAAGTCCTGTACAAGGTCATTACAGGTATTCCCTCCATTTCTTTAGAGAATAAGCATTTCTACGTATATGGCCTATACAATTTCTTCCACTCCTCCTCCCCATTCTCCAAACAAAATGCAATCTTTCTCTAGCGATTAAACATTTTTTTACAAAGTGATAGGGGCTAACATACATCCTTTGATGTATTCTAAAGAATGGAATGCATCCCCACCTTGTACACTTGATTTGAGTTCCCATTACCCCATCTCCCAGTAGATTGTCTGATAAATCTAGCCATTCTTCTCCTACACTAAATTTGTAGCTTTTCCCCATAAGTTTTCATGGCCCCCATCCCATAATATGCAATCTCACAAGCTAGATATTCATGCTATCTTAGAAAAACATCTCTATCTTTCTTACAACCCTTGATACAAATCCAAGTCAAGGATACCTGTAATTGGAGATTACAGGCCTCAGTCACTCTGAAACAAGATTTTCAATGGTTTGACTTGCATTTGTATTTATTTATTTTCCACATATTTGCATGTCAAAGTCTAGATTCAACTGAAGTAATTCTAGGAATCTGTTTTCTTAGAAGAAACATATTCAATGAAGCTTTGTAATAGTTCAAATACTCCTGTGAGAAATAACTCCATAAGGTTTCTGTAATATCTTGAATTATGTGAGACTCTATTTTATGTTGAACTCTTTGGGACTCTATTTTTGGTTGTTTGACTTATAATTGTATCTATTTATTTTCTATAAATTTTCTTTTCAAAATATTGATTCAACTGAAGTAATTCTAGCTTCTTTGTTCCCGGGAGAAACATCTTCATTGAAGCTTTGGAACAGTTCAAAATTCATGTGAGCAAGAACTCCATAAGATTCTTGTAATAGGTGGACTGAACTGTTTGTTCTTATTGCAGTTTTCTGTGGGAGGGATCCACCATCTGTTGAAGTCTCGAGTATCTACAAATGGAAGGGTGGGAGAAATTGCAGTTGTTTATTCTGCAACCATTTTGGAGTATCTCACTGCAGAGGTTTTAGAACTTGCAGGAAATGCCAGTAAAGATCTCAAAGTTAAACGTATCACCCCAAGGCATTTGAAACTTGCTATTAGAGGAGACGAAGAACTTGACACTTTGATCAAAGGTACCATAGCAGGTGGAGGTGTCAACCTTCACATCCACAAGTCACTTATTATCAAATCCACAAAAAAAAATATTAGTTCTTTGTGTGGGGATTGTGTCAAGCGTTTTATTTATTGTAGGATGTGGGCTGAAATGTTTAGCTCAATGGAGTGTTGGGATCAGTACATGTGGATTTAGGAGTGCACTATGTTCTTCCCCTACTGTTTTGGTATATATGTTTGTTTTGAACCTACTGTAACTAGTGTGATATGAATAGCCATTTGATCTGCAGAAATTGCCTTGATATTAATAGCCAATTGATCAACAAAAATTGACGTGATATTAATAGCCAATTGATCTGCAGAAATTGAATTGATATTAATAGCCACTTGATCTACAGAAATTGACTTGATTAAAGTGCCAAACTTCAAAAACAGTCTGATGCCCACATGCAGTTAATACAGAATGTATTTTGAAAACTAGGATTTAACTTTGTAGCGCTTAAATCGTCATTTCATGTTGGTTTTCATCTATTAGTAGCCAGATATGTTTCTCTTACAATTAGATTGTTCTAAGTTATACCTAAATTTCTTTATGGGAAACATACTTTCCCACAAAAGTTCACAATTTATTGGAAACCAAAATTATAGAACTTTTTTTCTCATGTTTTGCATTGGCATTTCTAGATATGTTACACTTTCTAGATTTTTCCTTCAAAGACATGTTCTCAGTACTCTATGAAAGGTTTTATATGGTATTGGTACCCCTCTGCTTATTTTCATGCTTTCTTGCAAAATGTCTTCTTGTTCTTTTCTATGTTCTGTAGACTTACCTAATGATTGCTTTCATTTACTACTAGAACAATGGTACTATATGAAGCTAAAGCTGAGCTACTATGTTTCCAAGTCAAAAACAACATTATTTTTATCTTTTCATTACCTGTACAAGAAGTGAATTGTTCCATATGAAGCTAAATCTGAGCTACTCTGTTTCCAAGTCAAAAAGCAACATTATTTTTATCTTTTCATTACCTGTACAAGAAAGTGCACTTCTACTTATTGTCATGCTTCCTGTAAAATGTCTTCTTGTCCTTTTCTATGTTCTGCAGACTCACCTGAAAGCTAAAGATGAACCACTTTTTTTAAGTCATAAAGCACAACATGTTCCTTTCAATTTAAAAATAAATATTTTAATTTCATACAATGAAATGCGAATGTTTGAGTTCATGTTTTATTGATGATGATAGTTAATGTCCACTGAAACCAAACTTTCCATCAAACTTTCCATTACACACCTCGCAAATTCCAATGAGGATGTTAGACTTTAAGCTTCTCAATATTGTCAACTAACATCTCCCATGCCACATCTTATGTATAAAGCATGGCCGGCTAATTAATTCTATGTTTTTCATTTGATTTGGTTGCGTTGTTGGTTTGTTTTTTAAAGTAAGATGTTTAGGAAAAGTAGGGTTTCTTTTTAGCTTATTTTTTATTTTATTTAACATGTCTAGAAAATTAGATTCTTATTTTTATATAGTTTATTAAAAAAAATTATTTAAATTTAAAAATATATAAATGATTAATATCAATATTAACATTTTCTTTTCCTTCATTTATTTATAGATATTAATATAAACAAATTAATTTGATATATCAATTTGAATAGTTAAATATTATAAATTATAAATAAAATCTTCCACTGTTTAGCAAGTTCTTTTCCCTGTGATGAAATTTTGTCATGTTGATATTTCCAATGTTTGATTTATTATTAAAAAATAATGTTGATTTGGGTGAAAAAAATGTGTTCCTATTATGTTAAAATTTCCACCTCTTAATCATAAATAGTAATTTTTAATTTCAGTGGTTTCGGATTTATTTAAATCAATTAGAATTTTTTACTAATTTTTTTGTAACATATAAATATAATTTTTTTATTGGGTTATACATATATATTTCCAAGTAATTTTGATTAGTTGGTATTTAATTTGGGAAATTTATTGATGTGATTTATTTTGAATGATTGATTGGATTTTATTATATAAATAATTGAGAGAAATGAAGAATAATAATTTGTATAATTTTGATTAAAGATTTATTTTTTTTGGGCAATTTATTGATTAGGTTTAGTTTGAATGGTTGAATTATTATAACATTTATTATTTTAAACCAAAATACAATTCTTTTAATCTAACATTTCTATTGGCCTCTCTTTGCACCTTTTGGGGCAATTGCTAGTTTATACGAGGTTTTCCCATATCGCGCTCATTAGTTAGAGATAATAGGAGAGGAATAAGGGTTGAGGTATGTATCTGCGTCCATTTTGCTGTAGAGAAGAATTCCTATTCAGCAGTGCAACTCTCATTCAATAGGATGGGTGGGATTCTTTCCTGAAGAGATTTTAGGTTTTAATTATTGACTTGGGTGTTCTAATTGGAGTTTGATATTGATACCCATTTCTTCTCTTTTTCTGCTTATCTTTGTTAATGTTCTGTCACTCATAGTCTTTGTTGACTGGGAAGTGGTTTTGCAGGGTTGCTTTGGGTGGCATTGATGAAATTCAAGGTGGGTTACGGAAGTAGAGGTACGCACCAAGGACCCCGGTTATGAAGGCCCCTGGTTTGAGGGCATTATACAAATTGCCTGAGGGACCATTCCAATGTGCTTTTTGGGAGTGAATATGGTGATGGGTCTCTTCGGGAGAAAATAGACTATATACGATTTATTAAGGCGGCACCCACAACGTCAGAAATTGAGTCACAACAGTCTCTGAAACCATGCACCTGGCTGAGCGCCGCTACTTCCATAACCCACCAAAAAGATTCCCAACGATCACAGAGATCCCATTGAACACAGCATAGAAATTTCAGCTGAACCCAGTGATCCTGTTGAACAAGAGCTATATTTATGTAAAAATATTTCATATGTCGTTGTTTACTCACTATAAAATTACAGATTGCCTTTAGTGGAGTTATAATAGAATTTACACAGAGATTTGTTTCTCTTAATTATAGATTGTCATTAGTGGGGTTATAACTACCTCTGCCTTCTGCCATGCAGCTTCTCCCATCTTCTAGGGGTGGTTTTACTCTGCAGCAATAAGAGATGTGTCATTTAGTTTTGTAAAACCAGCTAATAGCAAAGGTAATTTTTTTCTATGTCCCTTATTCATTTAGGTGGTTGATATAGGTTATTTTATTTCGAACTGCAGTAACACAAAGGTTTTCTTTACAGACTTATGTACGGTTGCACAAGGATAATACCCTACTTCCTGATGAGGGTTACTGTTTTGGATGGCTCTTGTTGGAGAATAGAATCCTTACCTGGGATAATTTGCTGAAAAATGGTTTTTTGGATTTCCATATCTATTGTCTTTGCAAATTTGATGTAGAAACAATTAATCATCTTTTTGTTCATTACTCTGTGTCCAAATGTTTTTAGCAAAACACGATTCAGATTCTTGACCTACATGTATCAACATACATTAATTCCTTTGAAAATTGTTTCCCATGACTTTTATATGGGTAGTCATAAGACTTCCCATCTTTATTGCTTGGGATTTGTGGAGAATTCTGAACTTGGAAGTAGTAGTTCCTAGAATTATCTGTTTCTTCAAGGAGTATTTTAGGCCGAGACCAACCTCTTTTGCCTGTTTACATAGATCTCCCTTACTAGCTCCAATAAGGTTCCTTGATGGAGCTTCTCAAGGAATTGTGTGCCCTGAAAGTGCTCTCATCAAATTACTTGATTGTAAATCCTTTCAAATATGGGTTAATCTAGAACAAGGAACAAATACCAAAGCTGAACTTAGAGAATGTTGGACTCTCTTTGACTTCACTTAAAAGAAAAGATATTCCATTTGCAAAGAATATCTGCAAACCTATGGGGGCTCTATGTACATTATAAAGTCGCTCTGTGTGCATTATAAAGTGGCTGACTGGCAAGTGTTCTTTACGGATACTCAATTTATGCTACTAGCAGGACAAGTTATTGGCAATAAAAGAAAGGTTCCACCCACTTTCCTTCCAAGGTATTTATATCTCTTTATCCAAAAAAAAACTATCACCTTTGCTTTTGGAATTTTTTTTTTTGAAAAATGGCAGTCTACAAATCTGGTTGAAAGAGGCAGTCTTCCTATTCGCCAACGGACATAATCTAGGTCTGTTTTTTTGGACAGTCAATTTTATCGAAAGAAATACTATTGTTGGCTCCACAGGGTGTTGGCGATTCCTATTAAGACTCCTATGTGAAGTTGTTTTATTTTTTGGCAAATCCTATTCACCAGCGGACATAATCTAGCTCAATTTTTTTTGGACATTCAATTTTTAAGATTCCTGTGTGAAGTTGTTTTATTTTTTGGCAAATCATATTCACCAGCGGACATAATCTAGCTCATTTTTTTTGGACATTCAATTTTTATAGAAAGAAATACTTCTGTTGGTTCCACATGGTCTTGGGGGTTTTTATTAAGATTCATGTGTGAAGATTTTTTTCTTAGGCAATTTATGTCCTCGTTTACTGTTGTATCATTTGATTTCTTAATGGAATAGCAATGGTACTGTTTTTTCTTTTTGGAAAACAACAAATGCAAAAGTCGCACTAGTTTCAAGGTTAGGGTTTCAATGGCTCTTGAAGATGCGAGCTAAGCTCCTTCGCAGGTGATATTTGGAGGCGAGAAGCAACTTTCAGGGCCCAAAAGGTTTTCACAAATCTTTCTGCCCCTGCAACATGTTTGTGTTGTTATCTAGTCCTTCGGTCAGGATCCTTTTATTGGAGGTTCTGATTACTATGTTCTTTCTCTTGAGCTGATTAATATACTTAATTCTAAAGGCATTTATTTGTTGAGCCTATCAAAAATCTTGAATAGAATATTGATTAATATACTTAATTCTAAAGGCATTTATTTGTTCAGCCATATCAAAAATCTTGAACAGCATATTTATTCAAATGGGTATTGGTTGAATGTTGGTGGCCTTGGCCTCTTTGGAAGTATTGTTTTAGAATGAGATAATTTTATCAACTGTCTTTATGTAAATGGTATTTTCCTGAAGGAAGGAGAGGATTCCCTTTTTTGGAGGGAAAAAATTATTGATGGAAAAGTTACAACTAAAGAAGTTTATAACTCATTAGTTTTTTCTCCCCAAGAGTTTAGCATCCATTGGCATAAAAATTATAGAACTGGAATCTTCCACAAAAATTGAGATGTTGTGGATGGCTCTTGTTGGAGAATAGAATCCTTACCTAGGATAATATGCTGAAAAATAGTTTTCTGGATTTCCATATCTATTGTCTTTGCAAATTTGATGTAGAAACAATTAATCATCTTTTTGTTCATTACTCTATGTCCAAATTTTTTAGTAAAGCACTATTCAGATTCTTGACCTACATGTATCAACATACATTAATTCCTTTGAAAATTGTTTCCCATGACTTTTATATGGGAAATCATAAGACTTCCCATCTTTATTGCTTGGGGTTTGTGGAGAATGCTGAACTTGGAAGTAGTAGTTCCTAGAATTATATATTTCTTCAAGGAGTATTTTAGGCCGAGACCAACCTCTTTTGCCTGTTTATATAGCTTTCCCTTACTAGCTCCAATAAGGTTCGTTGATGGAGCCTCTAAAGGAGGTGTGTGCCCTGAAAATGCTCTCATCAAATTACTTGATTGTAAATCCTTTCAAATATGGGTTAATCTATAACAAGGAACAAATACCAAAGCTGAACTTATAGAATGTTGAACTCTCCTTGACTTCACTTAAAAGAAAAAGATATTCCATTTGTAAAGAATATCTGCAAACCTATGGGGGCTCTATGTACATTACAAAGTCGTTCTATGTGCATTATAAAGTGGCTGACTAGAAAGTGTTCTTTATGGATACTCAATTTATGGTACTAGCAGGACAGGTTATTGGCAATAAAAGAAAGCTTCCACCCACTTTCCTTCCAAGGTATTTACATGATCTGAAATACTCTTTATCCAAAAAAAACTCTCACCTTCGCTTTTGGAATTATTTTCTTTGAAAAATGGCAGTCTACAAATCTGGTTGAAAGAGGCAGTCTTCCTATTCACTAGTGGACATAATCTAGGTCAATTTTTTTTGGACAGTCAATTTTATCGAAAGAAAAATACTATTGTTGGCTCCATAGGGTGTTGGAAGTTTCTATTAAGATTTCTGTGTGAAGTTGTTTTATTTTTTGGCAATTCCTATTCACCAGCGGACATAATCTAACTCAATTTTTTTTGGATATTCAATTTTTAAGATTCCTGTGTGAAGTTGTTTTATTCTTTGGCAAATCCTATTCACGAGAGGACATAATCTAGCTCATTTTTTTTGGACATTCAATTTTTAAAGAAAGAAATACTACTGTTGGTTCCACAGGGTCTTGGGGGTTTCTATTAAGATTCATGTGTGAAGATTTTTTTTTTGGGGGGGCAATTTCTGTCCTCATTTACTGTTGTATCATTTGATTTCTTAATGGAATAGCAATGGCACTACTTTTTCTTTTTAGAAAACAACAAATGCAAGGGTTTCATTAGAATGACAACAACCCACATTTAAAGCATTTCTCCACCCCTCTTCTAATTAGAAATACAATTTCGGGTTCTCTACTAATTTTCTCTACACCCATTTAATCTAACAATGGACGTAGAGCATGTATATTTATACCTATCTGTTGGAAATACCATTTTATACTTTAATGTTTATTATTTTTGTTTTATTATTATTACTTGAATTTATTTTTAACAAGTGGTTGTGTTTCTTTTGGTTTTAGTGAAAGTATGGGCTCCAATGTTGGCTTTTTAATTATGGAGTATAATTCATCTTTGAGAAATTTTCAATTATTAAATTAGGTTAGTCAATTTCTTAAAATATTAAATTTATTTCAAAAAGTTTTTGTTACTTTATAGGTTACACACTAGCTTGAAATATTAAACTTATTTCAAAATGTTTTTGTTACTTTATAGATAAGGCGTAGATTTCTTGGCTCTATGATGAAAAAAATGAAGGGAAAATACATGTTAATTTGTTACTTGTGCTCTTTGACTGAAAATATACAGTGAGAGAAAAATGCATATTATGCTAATTGAGGAATGTTTTTCGCTTGTCAAACTTATAGTATTTAATTTAACACACTAACACTTTACATCAATGAACTAACAATATTTATGATGAAAATAGCAATATGGAAGATTTATCTGCATAATGAAAAAGGCAATATGGGAGATTCTAATCACGTTCCAAGGCATTTTTTAAAATGTGGATGTGACAGAAGGTGTTGTTTGTATATGGGAAATTTCTTGATCCTTGTGTATAATCCTAATGTTGATAAATATTTTCACTAAGTGGTTCCAGTGAATGGGGCATTTATTTGAGCATTCAATATATTTTTATTCCTTATCAAAGTATTCTTTTGTTGTATTTATGTTCTTCAATTTATGCCTTATGGCGTTTCCTTTGCAACATCTGGTGAAAATGCTAGTTACAAATAATATTACATTTTACATTTTTACCCATATAAGACAAAATAGGGTAGAGACAACTTGAAAGCCTAAGAAGACAAAACACTATGATGTTGGAGTTTGGGAGAACTCTAGCTCAGCAACCTCCACTTGCTTTTTCTCGGTCACATATTGGTGCCAATCTTGGTACTGTGTGATGGTGTCCCCAAACTGCTTAATGGTGTCTTGCTGGAAAAGGACTCTAGCTTCCATGGCATCTGGGTAAACTATCTTCGAACCTGTTTCCAACTCATTCTGAAGCATGAGCATCATTGTTCAGACTTTGACAAGACCACCAATGAAATTCTGCATGTTTTCTATGTTCAACTCCAAGTCTTCCTTGGTGGAATTTTGTCTAATCTGCTCCAAGTACTCTTCAACCTCCTACTAGACTTGGTTCTTGGATTTAGCTTTAGTGAGGGAACCAATTGATGGGATATGGTGTGCTCTCACCCATCCAAACTATTGTACAAGCGTACATATGAGGCCTAAATGATGTCAATGAATGAGGCAAGTTGCTTGTTTTTCTAAATCAACATTTGAACCTTTGCTTTCTCCAGCACTACTTGTGGCTTCATTTCATTTACTAAGTCAAGCAGGGACCCTTTGTACCACATTTTCCACTCTTGTACATAAGAAATGGTAGCTTGTATGTTTTTGAGAATTTTAACAAACTCTTTGCCATGCAAACTGACGACTACTTTATGTATGGTGACAAACCCTTCATAAATATTTTGAATGGTTTCTCCAAGTGTTGATACTTCAACAAGTATCTTTGCTCTCATCTCCCCCAATGTGGAAACTTCATTCTGTGCTGCTGCTCAAAGTTGCTCTTTCCTGGAAACCTGCAAGTTCTATGTCAGTTTCTCATTCTCGCCCATCACCCTAGTGTCTAAAACTATCACCCTTTCTATAATAGATTTAGGTGATGCATGATCATCTCGAAGGTGCTTTCTCTGGGCTTGTAAAATCCTCTTTTGAAACTCATAGAATGATAGATTATATACATCCATTAGTGGGTCATCATCAAGGAGAACAGTATCCCCTTGATCACTCGGGGTTGGCTCTACTGTTGGAGGTGGTGGAGAGTAAGGGATTCCCTATGGTGCTCTCGTAATCAGATCAACATCTTCATTCTAGGGCTCTTGTTCCATCTCCATGTCTGTCACTTCAATCAATTTCTCAATCCGTTGAGTAAGCTCCTGATCCTACATTTATTCACCTTCCTCCTCGATTGTTGGTTTTACTTGTTATTCAACATGTCTCAATGTTGTTTCCTCTATCATTTCACCTTTCCTTTATTCTTCTTCCTGGTTCTGCTTCTCTCCTCATTCTCTTCTTCTCAACTCTTGTTCTTCCTTCAACTTCTTCTCTATCACCTGCAACTTTAGTTTTGTTTCCTGCAACCTCTGTTTTTCTCTCTTCCTTCACTCTTCTCTATGTATCCTCTGGTTCCTCTTTTCTTCTGCTACCAAAGAAGTCTTTGTGACAAGAGGATCTACTTTCATTTTGTAGCTTTGTTCTCTCTTTGGGCTATCATCAATCTTCCTCTTTCCCTTGTCCTAGATTGGATTGTTGTCTTATCTTGTTGTTGCTTCTGGAGCTGTTGTTGTCTATGGAGAAACATATGAATTCCTTGCTAAATTAACTAACACAATGATTCTAGAGGCATTGAGCAATACCTCCATGGATCCTCCTCTAACCAATGAAATTCCCCATTGATACACAGAAAGTAAATTCTCATACAATGGTCCTTGCAAATACCACAGGGATCATAAAAATTAAATTCCTTAGTGCCAAATTCACATTCCACTATCTCCTTATCCTTAGCATCTACAACTTTCAAGCTCTTTATCTGGTATAATCCAATCCGCAAAGGAAGAGTGGACCTTGGTGCTTTCTTCTTCCTATGCAACATTGTTGACTACCCTATAGTGAGATGGCATGATACTTCTTGCATAATCATTTTGTCAGTGGCATACCTTGGTAAGACATGTGGAGGCTTCTCTCTACCAAACACTCTAATGAAGGTGCCACTTATTGAGGCATACCAATCAAAGATGTCTGTTATCGCCTCCATTTCTTCTCATGACATCCAAGGTGGATCTTCTTCAAAAATAAGTTTTTACATCAGGATGATGAAGTGTTCAATTAGTCATGCCATTATTTCTTGATAATTGCATTCCGAAAGAAACTTGTAATAGATGTGCAGGTTCTTGTGGTGTCCATGTGATGGGACTCCAAATTAGACATAAATTAAGTCCCATATGACCATACTTTAGAAAATTAAGCCTCTCTTTTTTCATTAGATAATGTACTTTTAAGCCTCTCTTTTTTCATTAGGAAGGTTTATGGATAATTGCATATTTGTCCATAATATTATTTATTTTGTGGAATATTGTGAGAATATTGGGCAGATTATGAAGATTTGGAGGAGGATATAATTTAGGGATTTGCTCCCTATTGCAGGAAGATCAATATTTAATAATAAATCAACAAGATATCATGAAATCATGCACAAATTTTGGAGCTCCAATGATTGACAAAATCTAGGAATGTGTTCCCTTTCATTTAATGCATATTCCTAGTGTTGGGAACCAGATCCACTATTTGAGGGATTTTGGTGGGTAAATATTCCTCCTCTTATAGGGAACACTTCCTAATCATTTTTTATAAGTACCAAATCGAATTTTTCTCTAGTGTTTGATTTTTCTTAGTCTTCTTGTGGATAAAACTTGTATTTTTACTTCTCCACTTTCATTTTTTGCAGGGATGTAATTGTATTGATGGAAATAATGAGGTTTGGTGCCATTTTCAGCTTCTAAATATTGGTCTCCTTCATAGTACTCTGATTTTACTTCGGCTTTCCCATCCCAAGAGCCTCAAATCCCTTTTGTATAATTTACTTCTCTTCTTTTCACTCCTTATTCACATGCATCTCTTGTTCTTGTTTTTCCTATTTCTGCATTTAGTATTGATGATTTCTTATTGTAGAATTGATTTAAATGGTTGAAGTAAGTTATTTTGCAGGATCAAAATCATGATTTTATCCTCGAAACATATTTTTAAGGTCATAGTAATCATTGGGCTACTTGGATTAGTTTGTTCATTCCCAAATCTAAGTTTCTAGAAGTCCCTTGTGGAAAATAGTAGTAATTTTCTACTATTTTGTAGAACATGCTAATGAGATTCAATCAAGTTTATTCCATTTGAATTAGATCATAAAAACATTCAAGTTCACAACAAAATTCACCCCATTTCATTTTCACTTGTTTAGGTTATGAATTTTATAGATTAACTAGCTCACTAGTTCTCGAATTTCTAGATTTTAGACTATTAATTTTATGCTATTTTTTAGCATGTGTTAACAAGAGTATTTTTGAGTGATACCACTTGGAATGGAGACCTAAGACATCCTATTCAATAAAAAAAATTGTCCCATAGAATTTGGATTTTATTTTCTTTTTCGTTTGGTGAATTATATCTTCATGTAGCAAATCTGTAACTTCCTCTAGCAGCACCTGTAACTTTTTGTAGCACTCTTCTAGCACATATATACTTGCCACAATTTGCTCATAAAGCTTGGTTTTTGTCTCTTACGATTGAATCATGACCCCTAGGCTCTAAATAAATAGTTGATGAATAATAAACACCAATTAGGACATGCCTTTTTTTTTAATTTAGTTTAGGCTTATTTATTTGAATTCATGCTCTTAGGGGTTCAATTACAATTTGTTGTTCTTGCCTAGGATTAATTTCTTTTCAAAGTAACATTTCCATTTATGCAATTAGTTGAGGATTTGATTTCACTACATTCAATCCATTACATCATGACAGTGAAGGAAGGACACATTGAATGTTGCACATATAGTGTCGGTGTAACCTCTTAAGTTTGTACGAACCGCAAGTTGATAATTAAAGTTGGTAGCCTTGGGATTTGTATCATTCTTGTTGTAATACTAAGGCTCATCACTCTTTGGCACCATTGCTAGGGAGGTGTCAAAGTATGCATTTTTTTCTTCCTTAGTTCACTCATTTATTTTATTTTCTGCAAAAACACACAAAAATTACATTAGGTCTCTTGCATTGCATTAGAATTCTAATTCAATTTTTTTTATAAAAAACAAAAAAATACTTCTCCAACACCAACCCCCCCATTTTATCACATTGTGCAATAAGAGCCACATCACCATCCACATTTGCAAGTAGAAGAAGAAGAGTTGGCAGACAAGGTAGAAGAAATGGATGGAGATGATGACAATGAGGAAGATCCTCTTGGATTTCCCATTCAAGATGTTGATGTTAGTGTGCACAGGAAGAACATCCCTCCATTTTTTCCTCCAAACTTCCACGGTATGAGGTCAGAGGATCCGGAAACCTTTCTCTTTGAATTTGAAATTATTTGTAGATCTTATGGTTACTTATTAAAAACTCAAAAATTGAAATTGTTTCCAGAAACATTGAAGGATAGAGCTCTTGAATGGTTCATGAGTTTAGGGACTAATTCAATAAGATAATGGAATTATATGCAAAGTATATTTCTAGAAAAATATAAATATCATGATCTTAAGGAAGAAATATTTAGAATGAATCAAAGAGAAGATAAGAGCCTTGAGGGTCTAATAGAGAGGTTCATATATAATGTTAAGAGGAAAAAATTACATCATTTAGGATATGACACACTAAAAACCCTCTTACCTAAAAAATTAGAGATGAGTGGATTGATCTCCTTGACCTCATGAGTAGAGGTGATGTATACCAGTTATCATTTAAAGAAATTTGTGAAACATGAAAACACATATCAAGAGGAAGGGAAAGAGTAACTCAATCAACATCAAGATTTGTAAGTCAAGCTAAACTCGGAAATTTTCTTGATAACTTTAAAACAAAAATTCTTAGAAATCTAAGTGAACAAGTAGAAATGTTAAGAATACAAAATGAGAAAAAAGAAGATGTTGATATTTGTGTTGTCCATGCAGAATCACATGATGTTAACTATTGCCCCTCATTACCGAGGTTGAAGGAATTTTACGAAGAGGACAATGGAGCATGTCAATTGCCAATGCAACTATGTTATGTAGCTCCAAAATGACAATGACAACTTATTCAACCTGATGCAAGAGCTTAATCATAATTTCAAACTTATGCACATCCATCTCAACGTAATTGGAGCACACCCTTTCCTTGGCAGCCTTGGCCATCTCAACCCCAAAACCAATCATGGAAAAAAGTTTGGAATGGAACTTATGGGAGGCATCCATAATATCCTCAATACTTTCCTCAATATCCTCCATACCCAACTCCATGTTTTCTCTACCATCCATCTAAAATATCCACTCCCACTCAACTACCCGTACCACCATTTTCGAGCCCACACCAAGAGGTAGCTCAACCCACTTACAATGTTGACGCACAACACTTCCAAACACATCATCTTGATCTAAATGGTATTCATCTTAGATTAGGAAAGGTATTTCAAAAAATATATTCTATTGATGCCATTGAACGATCACATCCAAAAGAAGAAGATTCAAATGAGAAGACCAAAGGATCATGGTCTGCACTTGATGGAGAGAAGACATCATAATCAAAGATTGAGGAAGTTACATCATGTTCACCATTAGATCCTTTATGTGTTCAAGAGAATAATAAAAAAAAAAAAGAATATCTAAATTTCATGAAAGTAGAGGACATCTAAGATTATCCAAATCAAAAAGTGGACCAAGGGCATTGTTGGGTAGCAGAAGCCCTGTGCAACAGTCATGGGGCACAAAGCCCAAACTTTTGGGTAAAGATAGGGTAAAGACTCTGCAGGATGCACGAAGTAAGATTTGTAATAAGTTGAGTCAAAGGGTAGTCCACCCAAAAATAATGTAAAGAAATGTAAGTTGAGTCGGCTCGCCCATGGATTGCGGTCCATGGAAATGTATAAATAGAGAAAGGCTCTATGGGTAGAGGTAGCTAATTTTGGGATGAGGAATGGTCAAAAATTGTAATTGGTTCATGAGCTAAGAAGTTTTGGAGCATCTGTAAGTCCAAGTCGAGGGTATTGGGTAGTGGATAGAGGCTCTACAGCTGTGTGTGCAGAGGCCTGGTAGAGTCCGCAGCTGTGTGCGTGGACCCCTACAGCTGAGTGCACAGGGTAGATCTGGATATATCAGTGATAAAGTGGAAATAAAGATAAGTTGATTTTGAAACATTGTGTCAATCTGAGCTATTTCATATCTGGTTAATTTATGATTGGTATTGCTATTGATTCTTTATGCGCATGCTTATGTTCTGGATTAATGTAAATCTGTCTCTGATAAATACGTGCACCAGATATCTTGATTAAATGTTTTCTTAAAGACCCTTTTAAGTAGATTTGATCTATAATAAATCATTCAGTGATTAGTATTAAAAAGTAGCCTTGTTTTGGGTCTACACAGAAGAAGAGTAGCACAAGGCTGCAGGACAATGCACGAGCTCTTCAGAACACATCAAGACATCCCAAGGGTGCAGAAACCTGGTTCCAACACCCTCCCCTGCTACCTTAGGTGAGACCTCAGTCGGCGCTCCACGGGCTATTGCCGAAAGGGTAGGTAGCTGTGGGATTTGTTTGGCTAAATAACTCTTCCGAACCTGGGTCGAGCCCCTATAAGCCAAAAAATGGTTCCATTTCCAAGACTAGGATCTGCCTAAGGGGTGTCTGATGTTGGGACACTGGAACCCTACAAAGAAAGAGCTTGAAGTGTAGTTGGATCTGAACCTCCATGAGTTAGAGGTTCAGGAAAATAGAAATCCACGGATATCAAAGGAAGATTAGTTGGACCGATATATATACACAAATATCCATGAGGTCTTCTTCACGACATTTCCAGTAGAGCTTTATGAGTGGATTTCGAGATTAGCTAGCAGCGTCGGAAGGTGCAGATTAGATCAGCCTATTGTGTGGACTCCAGAACTGGTGCATAGGCTAGAAGCCACCAAAGATAAAATCACATGCGCAATAGATCATTGGCTGGATCAGGTAATAGGAGGATTTATCATTGAGTTCGCGATAGATACAACTGTGAGTTATAGTGAAGCAGAATGGCGATTTCTCCAAGGACCACGGGGTAAGTATATCAAATCATTGAATACTTGGATTAAAATGTTGTTGTGTGAAAAATAGATTATGTGTGTTTATTGATGTCTGGAGTAACACGGAGCAGAAGAGGTTATCGAGGAATAGGAGGGACAAAGAACAATGCTCTAATTTCCATTTCACAGGAAAGCAAGGAGGAGCTCGTGAGGTTCTCACAAAGAAGTGCAATCTGGTTGATCAAGGAGCACTTCCCACTGATACCACCTCTATCCATGCCACCACACACTTCACCTACATCAAATCCATCCACACCAACTATTAAAAAATTTACTGCATAAAATAAATAATTATTGAGAGTAATAAATATAAAAATAACCAGCAACAACCATAAACACATAAACACAAATGCTTATCCGGGAAAACCCCAAATCTGGGGAAAAACCCAACCTAATAAGATCTCATTAGCATTGGCCAAAACCTTGGCCAATCCGACCAAGTGAGCCTTCACCACTCACCTCCAGGCCTTACATTACAATGAAGTCCTTCAAGCCTTTTATAAGCTCCATTACATACAATACCACGGGCAGAATACTATGGGTGCACAATACCATGTGCCCCAAAACCATCACATTGTTTAACCTGGTCAGCTTTGACTCTATCCCGAGTCAAGTTTACCTAACAATTTCTCCCTTAAACTTGACTTGGGGTTCCCTGACTAACTCCAGCCAAACCTGCTAAGTGAGACAATCCCACTCACTCTAGCTCTTACCCCCCTTAGAGTTTTTACCTAGGGTATTTTAACCTGACTTCCCCCCTATCACCTTGGTCTAACCCAGACTTTACTAGTGATCACCGAGGGGTACACATGCCTTACCAGGTTTTACAATAGTATGCCCATTTACATGCAATAATTTTGACTTCATTAAAAAAAAAAAAAAAAATTATTGTTGTTGCGATTCTGATCCATCCTCTATCAATTTGATGTGCTCAAAAACTTCTATCAAACCGCTCCAATTGCGAGCCCTACGAGAACCTCGTAGCAGAAAATGCACAATTTTCGAAGCCGCATGAACAATTTTCTTCCACACATTCTCCTCGAGGTTCTTCCATGTACGATTGTTCTACCATTATTTTTAGACCCAAATCTATAAAAAGGCTACATTGATCTCATCAGGCACTATAAACCCCTCGCATCAAAGAATCCCTTTGAAGCCAATATCTGGCTCTGATACCAATTGTTAAGAAATTGATTGTATAACATAAATAATTACCGAAAGGAATAAACATAAAATAACCAGCAACAACCATAAACACATAAACACAAATGTTTATCTGGGAAAACCCCAAATCCAGGGAAAAACCCAACCTAATAAGATCTCATTAGCATTGGCCAAAACCCTGGCCAGTCCGACCAAGTAAGCCTTTACCGCTCACCTCCAGGCCTTACATTACAATGAAGTCCTTCCAGCCTTTTATAAGCTCCATTACATACAATACCACGGGCATAATACTATGGGTGCACAATACCATGTGCCCAAAACCATCATTGTTTAACCTGGTCAACTTTGACTCTATCCTGAGTCAAGTTTACCTAACACCAACACCATCCCCATCTCTAACCCCACCACCACCAAAAGTTGGGATGGCGAGTGCAGTTAAGATTCTGATATTTAAGGGTGTAGGAAATGAGGAACCAGGCCGGTTCTAGTTTGTGATAAAGTCTGTGTGGGACGCTCAAGGCATAATAGATGAAAACATCAAAAAATCTACCCTAGTTAGTGCACTGCAGGACCACATGTTGACTTGGTACATAAAATACTCAACCGATCATCCAAACGAAGGAATAGCAGCAATCCAGAAGGCACTAAACAAAGAGTTTGGCCAACCAAAATCAGAAACATAGTCAGTTATTGGGTTCAAGGAGGTCGCAATGTTGCCTAGTAAAACTCCGTGGGATTTGGACCAGAAGTTAAAAAGCACTATTCGCAAGGCTAACATGACATTGAAGGATGCACAGCACTGCGCGTGGTTTGTGGCATCATTGACGCCACATCTAAGGATGGATCTATCACAACAAAAGATCTCAACCCAAGCTGAAGCGTTGGTGACAGCAATGAGGTTGCACGAAACCCCAATACCGGATCCAAGGTTGGGAGTTCAACAAATCCACGTGCAACTACAAAACCTGAGTTTAGAAATGCAAATCTTGAAACAAGAAAGGGTGCCCTGACTAGAGGCACATGCAGAGGTAGGCTGTATTAAATGCAAGAGTCAAGGACATGATAAGGACCACTACCCTGTCTTCGTGAACTATCTAACGGGAGGGTGCCTGATGACATTGAAAGTGGAGGTACAAGCAAGACCCAGTGCCGCACTTGTGCTTTTGTGTGCAATTTGTCAAGTGGGAGGAAAACATGCAACAGATAACTATCACCTATTGCAGAAGTATACTCAAACCCCACAGCAGCTGTATTGCAACTTTTGTCGATCAGTGGGTCACAATGAGTGGACGTGTTGAAGTTATGACTTAATGATGGAAAGGACCCCAACTTACCGAATGTAGACTGAAGTGCGAGGAGGATTTCAAGGATGCAGCCGAGGAAGAGGAATGGGGCTCGGGTGGGGCTGTAGACAGTTGATCTCCTATAACTGTGGAGGGATAGGACACTACGCTCGCGACTGCACTAACCCGACCAGGATATCTTGCCCCTATTGTGAGCATTTTTATCATGAAATGATAGATTGTCCAACATTAATTGCATAGATGCATGAGAAGGGAGTGTTACAACCTACACCAACTCAAAATGTCTAGATGATGCAATCAGAACCACGCAAAGAGGACCCTAGTATAAATATGGTATTGAGGAGCAGTGCAACCAGAGGAGGTGATACACGGAAAGGGCTTGCAGAAGACAGGAAGAGGTGCAACGCACCTACAAAGGAACCTAACTCTGAGCCGGAACAAGGGATGCAGATGCCTAAGGAATCTCAGAAGAGCTTCATGGAAGTCTCTACTCTAGGTAGGAGGGACCAAACGGAGCCAGGATTGGACCCCTCCATGATTACTACCTTTCTCGAAACCTACATGAAGTTTTTGCACAATAGTAAAGTCGTTAAAGGATTACATGAGCTAATCACTAGGTGCGCTGGATTGGGCGAGCCGCGCGTAGTCCAGAAAATAGGAAGACATGCTCTGCACACTAGACGAGAAATGAGAATGACAGCACAAATCAATGAATACAATATGGATCAAGTCATCCTGGACTTAGGCTCAGATGCGAACGTGTTGCCTAAGAAAACATGGGAACGCATGGGCAAGCCCACACTACAATGGTCCCCGATTCAACTAAGGATGGCCAACCAACAAAAGATCTTACTGATGGGCCGACTGCAAGGGGTGACTATGGACATCGAAGGTGTAAGTACGTAGACTGATTTCTAGGTAATAGAAATTGTTGATGACAATAATCCTTACCCTGTATTGCTCGGAATTGATTGGGCCACGGACATGAATGGGATCATTAATTTAAAGAGACAGAAAATGACGTTCGAAAAGAAGTCACTATGGGTAGTAGTTCCGTTGGACCCAGCAGAAGGAGAGCACTACATGGAACTAGTGCGTGACAAGGAGAGTGACAATGAACTGGATTGCATCTATCAGATAACAGCATAAGACGAGGATCGGATGCATCCCACAGATGATGGAAGAATCACATGGGAGCGCGATAGCACCTACACAATGGATTTGGATGAGGAGACTGAGCGTTGGAAGAACCGATTAAAGGAAGTTACGACTCTTAACTGTAATATGATGATTCGATCAATGTGACGCATGACCACGGAAGAAAGACAATGGCTAGCAAAGAATGACGCAATGAATGAGGGGCAGCTTGTCAAGCTTGGCACCTTAATCATAGCACAGGAGCAGCCTAGTGCATCGGAGGACGCATCACATGCACCCAGATAGAGGGCACAAATGCTAAGATGCAGGAGGCGGTTCTAGGTATGGATTGGAGAATGTGCGTGGTAGCCACATTGGTACAGAGCAATCATCCATCAACAAAGAAGGGTACAAGTGCACATCGCGCGATGATCAACCCAACCGGATATGCACGGAACGAGGGATCGCAGGGCCGGGCAGGGAACTCTCTCGATGACCAATACCTCTATAGTCCATCCTGCCTATGACAACATCTGCAAAAGGATTCAGCAGCTCTGGGCAAGTGTTTGGCATGGCAAAATATAACTTTGTAAGTTAGAAGAAATGGGGGCCAAACTTCAAGAACAAAGTGCGAGGTTGGATGAAGAAATTGATAAGCTACAATTAGAAGTCACCCACATGGGCTACGCAAAGGAAATAATGAAGTGATCGGACATGGCTGGCTCTCCTACACTACTACGCCAAGCCGAGACCCTACTAGCATGGTTTTGATTGCACCCTAGAGTACTAGGACACACAAACCGCAATCCGTTATTAGAATAAAGGGAAAGAGAAGGGTGCCCATAGCCCGAGCTAGTTGGGAAATGGAAGATCCGCACGATGGGTGCACCCACCTGAATATCCGTAGGAGGCCCAGTCCCAATGCCCCATGTAGTTGAAGGAGGGCATGAGACTATAAAACAGGTTGTCGAGCAGCTGCGCGACATGGCCGTAGCGTACATACAAAAAACACACCTGCGTACCTGGGGATCCGCTGCCACGAGGAAAGGATGGAAAGCGACTATTACAGGTATTGTTCATGATATGATGGCCCATTTAAGGCACATTGGAGTGGGCAATGGGAAATTAAGGAAAAAGAGTAACCGCCAAAATCACATTTATGAGCCACAGCAAGGGCGAACGACCAATTTTAAATTTGAAATCATATATAAACATAGTAAGGGCCACACAACCCCACTTTACCATTCCAAAAAAAAGATGCCCTAGGTCCAAGCGAGCCCAAGATGAATGAAAAGCAGCTAGAAGAAAGTTCATGGTTTCAGGCATTGCCAAAACATTATCGGGAAGCAATCCTCAGGTCGATAAACCCTACCGTAGATAGTCCGCAGAAAGCCACACCATGAACCAGGAAGGACCCCCAGATTCTAGAAACAGTAAGGAGGTCGCCATGACACCTACACTTTAGCTTAGCTCACAATGGAGGAAAAGGGTAAATCTATCACAATTGAAAGCGACGAGGAGGAAGAGGGTTCTCCAACATATGTCGAAGAAGTAAACCCTGAAGAGTATCCCATCAAGCCAGTATGATGACCCAAGTATGTGCCTCCAAACAAGGGGAAGGCAAAGGTACTTACCAATCTAGATGAAGTCGAAACTATACTCATCACCCCATCTCTTCCAAAAGGAGTCCCAGTGGAAATCTTAGCGGTTGGCCATATTGCGACACTGAAATTTGAAGACTGGGACTTTATAGATACAATAAAATTTCCCCATGTGGCGACTAGTGCACTGATAGACCAGAGTGCAGAAGGGACGGTTACAACACTACAGCCAAAGGAGTGGCTACGAAAGGTCGAAAAATCCAGGTTTCTCTATCTCTTTTCCATTCCCCATTTTCTCTGGCCCCCTATCACATTGTTGGCCATAAGGCAGTTGCTCTATTTTGTCCATGAGGACATACTATGGATCGACAAACCCATCCACATCATAACCGCACTTGTTCATCGGATCTCACAACTTCCCTATGAGGGAAGAGACCACGAGAAATTGTTCATAGAAGTGGCAATGTAACGATGACAAATAACCTGAAAAAGAAGAATAAGATCGAGAAGGGGCAGCTATGATATGTCATTGATAGCATTTCAGATAACACAGTCCACATCGCCACCTAGTTGCTAGTAGGGAAAGTGATGCGGAAATACCGCGACACTGAGGTTCCGACAGTAGTCATTGCGCTCACTGAGGAATGCGCAGCTGGAGAACGGTTCAATTGGTCACAGTTCCTTTGTGAAGAGTTCCTAACCAACTGCCGAGAGGTCCAGGAGGAGGGCAAGACCTTCCATTATGCATGGCTATTGCTATCCATTATGTTGGTTACCACTGACTTACCCGAAGATGGCCAGTTCCTTGTTTTGGACCAGGACTAGCCAAAAGCTGCCAAATACACTTCCTGATACACTGAAATTTGTCACCATGGCTATCTACAGTTAATATGGCTCCATCAATAGCCATATTGTCCTCCTTGTCAAGCCTCAAATCTTTGCTCTTCATGTCAAACTTCAAAAAGAGAGAAAGTCACTTAAAAACATGTTTA